>MDKI01196561.1:0-84523 GCA_005239505.1 Nicotiana paniculata
TCAAATCTAGAGAAGTTGCTCTTTTAGAGGTCAGTCACACACAGTCATCATCTCTTGGTGTCCATACAAGAGCTAAAACCCTTGCTCTTCAACGCTTGCAGAAATCGAACCCTGTAAAGAATAATCTACCCTTTGAATAATCTACCAAAACAGGAAGAGAAAAGACAAAAATACCCTTTGAAAGATCCTAATTTACCAAACCCTGTAAAGAATAATCAAAGTTCGAGGACGAGTTCCACTAGGATGAGGCAAGGGCATTCTTGGAATTCTGGGTCTATAGAGGAGCGTTTGGGTGAAGAGAAAAGGGAGGAAATTAATTTGCAGAAAATCTAGAATGAAATTAAGGATAATAGTTGCGGTGAAATTTTGGTTTAAGTATTGAGTATTTTAGGATATGTATTGGAATTTTAATTTATAAATTGAAATTTTAGGTTATGAGTTGAACTTTTGTGGATATGAGTTGAACCTTTAGGATATGAATTGAAATTTTGATTTATGTATTGGAATTTTAGATTATAAATTAAAATTTTAGGTTATGAGTTGAACTTTTGTGGATATGAGTTGAACCTTTAGGATATAAATTGAAGTTTTTGTTTATAAATTGAGTATTTTAGGATATGAATTGAACTTTAGTTTATAAATTGAACTTTTAGTTTGGTTTATGTATTGGAATTTTAGTTTATAAATTAAAATTTTAGGATATGAATTGGACTTTTAGTTTATAAATTGAACTTTTAGTTTGGTTTATATATTGGAATTTTAGTTTATAAATTGAAATTTTAGGATATGACTTGAATTTTTGTGGATATGAGTTGAACCATTAGGATATGTATTGAAATTTTGGTTTATGTATTGGAATTTTAGATTGTGGGAGGATTTTGTAGAAGGGGTTGATGACTTTATTAGACATGCAATGGAACTTCCACCAAGAATAACTAAGACACGGTACCTGGCAGAATGTGCCTTTAATTGTTCTTCTCATTTGCGACAATGATGATGAGAAGGCAATGGCATGTGTTTCATTTAGTGATGGTGTAGGTAGGAATTTAACATTTCCTAAGTAGATAAAAGAAGAGGTTATAGAGAAATTCTCTACTTCATTTTCCAAGAGGAAAAGAAGTTTAATTGAGAGTGACAAGGTTGATGGTGATGGAATGTGTTCCGTTGGTCATGGCAGTTCGCATAAAACGGGGACCATAAGACTCTATGATTACAAAGATGAAAGGAAGTTTTATTCTCAACTTTCTTCCAAGTCTGATCCATAAAATCTTAATGGAATTGGTGATATATTTCTTCGGATTCAGACAATGATTTGAGTGACAAAAGTATGAAAATGCTAATAAAAAGAATTAAAGGTAAAACATTTTTCTTGGAAGAGTAGGATGCTTCATGTCATGCAGATTTAAGCTTCCTTCTCTACCAAGAAAAACGTTTTACCTTTAATTCTTTTTATTAGCATTTTCATACTTTTGTCACTCAAATCATTGTCTGAATCCGAAGAAATATATCACCAATCCCATTAAGCTTGTACGGATCAGACTTGGAAGAAAGTTGAGAATAAAATTTCCTTTCATCTTTGTCATCATAGAGTCTTATGATCCCCGTTTTATGGAAACTGCCACGACCAACGGAAAATACTCCATCACCATCAACCTTGTCACTATCAATCAAACTTCTTTTCCTATTGCAAAATGAAGTAGAGAATTCCTCTATAACCTCTTTTATCTACTTAAGAAATATTATATCCTACCTACACCATCACTATTTGAAACACATGACGTTGCCTTCTCATCATCATTGTCGCTAATGAAAACAACAATTGATCAAAAACACACCCTGTTAGGTACTGTATCCAAGTTATTCTCTGTATCCAAGTTCATCCCGAGTAATAGTACCACGAGGATAATCACCAAAGTCACCAGACAGCTTTATGATGCTAATGAAGCAAGATGAGTTATTCAATGAAACTCGTACTGTAAAGGAGAACAAAGAGACTGATTCAGAAAGGTGGGTCGAGGGTCGAGCCTCGACTATACATGTAAGTTTTTTACTTTTCATTAAGTATTTTGATTTAATTTTATATAAATTTTGAAATACTAATTCAATATAATTTTCTTATAGGTTCGCTTCACAGCTGATGTGAGGGAATTCATACGCAGTCAGCCACCTAATGAATCGGGCGAGGCAATCCAACTTTCGGACGAGGATGCTGAAAGGACACTCCTTGAGTATTTTATATACTTTGAACTACACAATAGAACTAATTTTCGAATGGGCTTGTAATAAGCGTTAACTTAGTTTTGTTAGCTTAATGTGTTAGTTCTATTGAACTTTATACTTTGTTGCTTTTAATTGTTGTTTTGTTGTTGGCATAAATGCCTGTTTAGGATTTTTGGTAAGCTGGCAGGTGATGTAGCTACCAAAACAGGCAGTTTTTGCCAAAAATATACCAAGAAAAGCGATCAACTTTGGTCTCTATTCAGTCTCTTTTTACTTAAAAAAAAATAATTTTCTGGGCAATAGCGACCAACCTTGGTCGCCATTTAACCCAGATTTCTCGAAAAGCGACCACCTTTGGTCGCTATTCAATTTTAAAAAAACAATTTCTGGAAATATGGCGATCAAAGTTGGTCGCTTATAAATAAAAAAAATTAATTCTTGCAGTTGGCGACCAATTTTGGTCGCTTATTTTAAAAAAAATATATAAAAATTTATAATAGAGCGACCAACTTTGGTCTCTATTTTCCAGATTTTAAAATACATATTTTCCTTATTGACCAAAGTTGGTCTCTTTTTATGATTAATAATAAATGTAAAAAAGCCTTAATTTACATGTGGAGACCAACGTTGGTCGCCAAATTTATATTATTAAAATAATAAAGCGACCAAAGTTGATCGCTACTTTCTTTACAGGAATATTTGGTCCTTTTACCGTAGAGACCAACGTTGGTCGCTAATTAGCGACCAACATTGGTTCCTAAGGTAAAAGGGACCAACTTGATATTGACCAGCCCATTTTGGTCGCTATTTGGTCGCTTTTTGGCCAATAAGCGACCAACTTTGATCGCTTTTTCTGGTTGTTTTTTTCCGGATTTCTAGTAGTGAATTATAAGGTAACATATATCAATTTATAGTGGCAACTTATACCATTAGGCTAATCAAAATAGATAGATTAAAGAACTTAGAATATTTAGATCTAAAAATACATCTAGAAAAGAAATATAGAATATTAAAAGATAATTTAGTTATAAAGTGTAATTGTAATAGTGGAGGACCTATATTACATACAGAAGATAAACAATACAATACGTTGATATATTTAATAATCAACCTTAGCAAAAAATCTCGCAAAAGTAATAAAAGCATACTAAGAGCACTAGAAATTGTAGAATCATTACAAATTAAACAGAGAAAGACTTTAGAAAAATTAGAACAAAATTTTGATTTCTTAAAGTCTCAAGAACTAGAAATAGACAGAAAAATACAATTATATATATATATATATATAGTACACAGGCACGCGTGTAATGTATGAGCAACATTGCATGTGAACATAAATAAATACAAATATGTAGTAGCTACTAATTAAATGGGATTGTCTATATTTTAATATTTGCATAGTGATTTTTTTATATTTTAATATTGCATTATAAAATAGTCAAATTAAAGTAGAAAGTAGTTGTGAATCAATAAAATATACGCACACGCACACATATAACTAATGTGGGTGCTTACATTGCATGTAAAAGAATTTTTTTGTTTTTCATTCGGTATTCGTATTGAGGTCCGACTAAATTCGAATTCACGTCAGGAAGTTCTATATTGAGGTATAAATTGTTTTCTAATAAAGACGACTATTTATCTAAGGTTCAATGACAAAACCTTTGGTTAAAGATGAAGAAGTATTTACCACTCCATTATAATCCTTGTTGTTTCATATAGAATAAGTTAGCTATACAAGTATATACTCCAGTCGTCTCAAATTATATGTTCTGTTTTTGTTTTATACCCGCCTTAAGAAAATAATAATTAGGAGGTATTTTTGTTACTTTTATTTATATCTTATTGGTATTTGGACAATCATAATATTACCATATAATTAAGGTGTTTGTAGTTTTCAAGAACAATTACGACTTAAGGATAAAATAGCAAAAAATTAATTAAATTTATTTTGAATTTTTAAAATGACAAATAATTTGAGATAAATATTTTTAGAAACCATGACTGATAACGGAGGGAGTATATGTGGTAGAGAATAAATAGTTAGTGTCTAGTTTTATTAGATTTCATATTAAAAATAGTAAAAGTAGAGGTAGGTGTACATTTAAATATAGATGTATGCAAGTCACTATCCAAGTACCCCTCATTAAGCTTGGAATGTGCAGCATTAAATTTGCATGCTTCCCTTTTTCTTCCCAACTGCACAGCCTTCTTTTTCTTTTCTTTTTTTTTCTATTTGTTGTAATAAATTGGGGTCATTAAATTTTTAATGCTTTTTGTTTAAAAAGACCTACCTATATAAGTAAACTTTGTTGTATGATGTCTTGGTTTTTTAGGACAATTAAAAACTGTATGTATTTTATTTTTATGATTCACGTGATTATCAAAACCAAACACTCTTCATTTGATTTAAGGAATTTTTATATTTCTATATATTATTCGAAACTTTATTACCCTCTTTACTCAAGTTTTAATTTAATTATATATTATATACAAATTTACCAATTATATACACTTTAGGAACTAAATGAGTATCCTTTTATATTAGGAATCAACTATTTCTCATCCTTATTCTCTTTCCCTCATGTGCTCTCTCTCCATCTCTCTCTCTCTCTCTCTCTCTCTCTCTCTCTACGTCTCTATATTTCTCTCAATCCCTATCCGGTAATGTAGAACAAAGGGAAAGAGAGCAGCAATGTCATGCTTATTGAAATTCTATTAATGTAGAACTGAAGATATTGCACAATTGGTGTTCAAATTCCAACAATGTTGCACAATTGGTGTTCAAATTGAAATTGTCAATCAATAAATTTTGAAGGTGTTTGACTCTCACCATTGACAGCCATTAAAAATTTTGAAGCTTTGAATTTGGATTTTCAAAAATCATTATTTGTTTGAATTGGGTATTGTTGCAAACAATTGGGAATAATGTTTGGAGTTTATATCTCAATTTTGAGCATGTTTTGTGAAGATTAGACTTGATTTTGGCTGAATTTCAGAAGAAGAAGAAGAAGAAGAAGAAGAAGAAGAAGAAGAAGAAGAAGAAGAAGAAGAAGAAGAAGAAGACATGACATACATTATACTTACGAAATTGTAGTAAAGTTGTACTATAATTGTAGAAAACTGTATTCTGTTGTTTATATATATATTTTTTTAATTTAAATATTGTATGAAAGTTGAACAGTATTATATAAAAATTGTATTTAAGTTGTATGATATTGTAATTATATATAACTGGGTAGAAATAATGTATGAAAGTTGTAGATAAGTTGTATAATATATAATTAGTTGTATGAAATTTATTTTTACTATATATAAATCAGATACAAAAATATATACAAAGATATTGTATTATATTTGTACAAAAATTATAAGTTATATGATATTGTAGTTGTATATAACTGAGTAGAAATAAATGTATAAAATTGTAGATAAGTTGTATAATATATAATTAGTTGTATGAAATTTATTTTTACTATGTATAAATCATATACAAAATAATTTGTATAATATATAATTAGTTGTATGAAATTTATTTTTACTATGTATAAATCATATACAAAAATATATACAAAGACATTATATAATATTTGTATAAAAATTATATTTAAATTGTATGATATTGTAGTTGTTTATAACTGGATAGAAATAATGTATGAAAGTTGTATAATATATAATTTTGTATGAAATTTATTTTTACTATGTATAAATCAGATACAAAATATACAAAAGACATATTGTTTAAAATTTGTATAAAAATTGTATTTAAGTGGTATAATATTGTAGTTGTATATAACTGGGTAGAAGTAATGTATAAAAATTATAGATAAGTTTTTAATTTGTATATTGATGTACCATGTTCTTAGAGATAGAGATTTTATGTGTTTAATTTGAATATAAATATATAATAAAATTTAAATTTAGTAAAATTTCTCTTTTAAATATTGTTAAAATCCGTCCCAAATTCTCCGTAACTTTCTATATAAATTGGAGCCTCTGGTTGAAGACAGACAAATCAGAAAAATCCCCAGACGACTTTATTTCCCTAGCTGCTTCTGTAATGTCATTCAATTCCTTTCTAATAGCCTTGTGCCAATGCAGTATCTCATCAACTGGACGACTTAAAATATTTGATTGACTTCTACGAAATTAAGTACTCCCTTCAATCATTTTTACCTGTTGTTTAAAGTTTTGACACACTCATTAAAAGGTTCTTTTGGATGCATTAGTCATAAGGAATATTTGATTAGATTACTCTTATCTAGTCGTTAAATGAATAATTAATAGCTATAGTTTTATAAATAGAATTGTATATAAGGTGAATTTTATATTTTAAAAATTTGAGGGGGTCTTATTTCATTGTAATTCATTTCAAAATTAATAAGAATTTTCTTTCTTTCTCTGCAATATTATTCTTCTTTTTTTATTATTTTATTTCACATTATCAGCACGAGACTCTACCGTCTCAAGAAGTTCTTTGAGAAGACTAAGCAAATATGAATAACTCTCAAAGTAAACTTGGATCAAAGTTCAATTTAAGAATATTTGCTTAATTGATTCATGTACGATACATATGATATTCAACGAGAAGAAATATTTCTCTCATTTAAGTATGTGTAAGACAGATGTTACTACAAACTCTGGTAGTAGTAATCTAATTGAAGGCTCTGGAAGAGCTACTATAACTCTGCCTAGGGGAACAATACTCATCATAGATAATTCAATGTTCTACTCCAAGTCCAAGAGGAACTTGTTGAGTATTAAAGATATCCACCGAAATGGATAACATATTGAGACAATAGATGAGAATAACCTTGAATATCTCATCGTTACCAAGAATGTCTCTGGCCAAAAAAGGGTTATTGAGAAGTTCCCGTCTTTGTCTTGTGGCCTGTATTGGACAAGAATTAGTACAATTGAGGCATATTCTATCGTAAACCAAAAGGTTACCGATTCCAATATTTTTGTACCTTGGCATGACCGATTGGGACATCCTGGATCAATTATGATGAGACGGATTATAGAAACTCAAACGGGCATCCATTAAAGAATTTAAAGATTCTTTTACATAATGAATTTTCTTGCACTTCTTATTATCAAGACAAGTTACTTATTAGACCATCACCAACAAAGGCTGTGATTGAGTCCCCTGCATTTTGAAACGTATACAAGGGGATATTTGTGGACCTATTCACCCACCTAGTGGTTTATTTAGATATTTTATTGTCACGACCCAAATCCCAACAGGTCGTGATGGCGCTTATCGTGGAACTAGGCTAGCCAACCATCACATAACTACACACTTAGTTTAATCAAATAACACAATATCATTAAATATGAGCATAACAAGCATGAAAATTTCCTAAGTCTTTAGGCAAATATAAAATAATCCACTGTCTAAACAATTCCCCCAGGACTGGAGTCAACATGGTCACGAGCATCTAAGAATATAACTAACTCTACTAATGTCTTAATAAATGTCTATGAATCAAATGCTAATACTATAAGAAGAAGGGAAGTGGAGAAGCTGCGGACACTGAACAGCTATCTCGAAATCCCGTAAATGCTGCTGATAACGAACGAATATGGCTACTGCTCCACACTAGTACCTGGATCTGTACACAGAGGTGCAGGGAGTAATGATGAGTACGTCAACTCAGTAGTAATGAAAATAAATCGCAGTCTGAGAATAAGAAACACACAGCACAAATACACCAATCCACAAAATAATAAAATACCACGGTTCAATAAGGTATATAGAAGTTCAAACAAGTTTCCGTAAAAATTCTTTAAAACAAGTATATTTTCTAGTATTTCTCAATAAAACTCCCAAAAATATCAGTTTGAAAAATGAAGTGAATCATAATCAATACTCAGTAAAATATCATCAAAAATCTGCCCCTCGGGCCATAATCATCACTCATAAATATTCCCTCAGCACCTCACCATCACTCTGTAACAGTCACTCAGCACCTCACGGTCACTCAGTATCATCCCCACGGGCATCTTCACTGTCACTCATGCCTCCCAATCACTCGGCACTCAGCACTCGGCACTTGACACTCGCACTCAGTAGGTACCTGCGCTCACTGGGGGTGTGTACAGACTCCGGAGGGGATTCTACAACCCAAGCGCTATAAACAAGCCAAATCATGACATCAATCACTCTCAGGCACTCGAACTCTCTCATATCATAACATCCTCACAATATTGGCCTTCGGCCTCACTCATTCAGACACTCTCAACATGCCACTCGGGCCATAAATAAACAGGGTTCTCGACCCAAAACAGTATTTCATTTCAAGAATTAATATCAACAAGCGCTGAGTGTCAAAACAATTTATCAGGAAAGACTGAGTGTAAAATCATAATTTCTAAGTGAGGAATTATCAGGAAAATAGCCCACAAAGAGTTAAAACAGATCAGCACTAGACCCCAAACATGGCTTAAAGGCCAATTATATCAAAACATATCAATACTATAAAGAATAGGCTTTAAAAGCAGTTTCACAACTCAATAATTGCCTAAAAAGGAAACATATTTCCAAATTTCCTATTCGTGCACGCCCCACACTCGTCATCCAGTGTGTGCGTCACTCCAAAACTGTGAAAGGATGTAAAGTCTAGGGTTTCATACCCTTAAGAGAGGATTTAAAAACATTACTTACCTCAAACTAGCCTGAAAAGCTACTCTGCAACCTGTTTGCCTGTCGAATCAACTTCTGAGTGCTCCAAATCTACCAAGATCAGATTTTTATCATCAAATTATGCTAAGGTAATGAATTCCAATTGAAAAGTACTAATTTTAGCACAAAACTCGAAATGAACCAAAATCCGACCCTCAGGCCCGCGTCTTGCAACTCGACAAATTTTATACCAAAATGTTCTTCATCATCTCACGAGTCCGTACATATAAAGAACGCTAAATCGGAGTTCGTTGACCTCTCAACTCGACCCCTAAAGGTCTCATAATCTCAAGCCCTAACTCCATCTTTTTCTACTGATTTTCGTGAATTTAACACTGATATTTGATCCTTAATCACATATAATCGAGTATTAGGGTCCAAAATCCTTACCTCAATGAAGAACAATGATTTCCTCTCTTCAAAATCGCCTCAAAAGCTCTCTTTCCGTACAAAAATGGTGAAAAAGTGGGTATTGGTCGCGGAGGGTTTATTTTTATACTGTCCAGAATTTTTGCGGTACTGTTCACGCATTTTACTATTCACCCGAGTTACAGTTCACCTGAGTACTGTTCACCCGAGTTACTGTTCACTCGAGTTACTTTTCATGCTGCTGTGAAAAAAATGCAACAGTTTTTCTTCTAGTCTAAATTGATCCGTTAACCTTTCGAAATCCACCTGAGGCCCTCGAAAATATCAACAAATATACCAACACGTCCCATAACATCATTCGAACTTAGTTGAGCCTTCGAAACACCAAAAACAACATCAAAACACCAAAATCATATTAAATTCAAGCCTATGAACTTTGAAATTCCTAAATTCCACCAACGACGCCGAAACCAACCAAAACACATCCGTTTGACCTGAAATTTTGTACACATATCTAAAATGCTATTACGAACCTGTTCCAACTTCCGGAATTCCATTCCAACCCCGATAGCCTATTTTTCACTACCGATCGGAAATCTCCAAAAACTAATTTTCGCCAATTCAAGCCTAATTCTACACCGGACATCACAAAACTTTTTCGAACACACGCCTAAGTCCCAAATCACCTAACGAAGCTATCCGATCCATAAAATCTGCATTCCGAGATCGTTTACCAATAATTCAACTCTTAGTTGATTTTTTCAACTATAAAGTTACTTTTAGAGGCTAAGTGTCTTAACTCATTCTATAACCACTCCGAACATGAGCTAACCAACTCTAACACATCCTAAACAGTATAATCAACCTATTATAAGGTAATAACAGCAAATATAATGCAAATTCAGTGTAACGACCGATCGGGTTGTTACATTCTCCCCCTCTTAAACAAACGCTCGTCCTCGAACGGGTCTAGAAACATACCTGGAGTCTCAAACAAGTGAGGATATTTGCCCTGCACCTCTCGCTCGGTCTCCCAAGTAGCCTCCTCCACTGGCTGACCTCTCCACTGAACCTTCACTGAAGCTATATCCTTGGACCTCAACTTTCTAACCTCGCGAGCCAAAATAGCCACTGGCTCAACCGTATATGACATATCATCCTCGAGCTGAACTGTGCTGAAGTCCAAGACATGAGACGGATCACCAACATACTTGTGAGCATCGACACATGAAATACCGGATGAATACTCGACAAGCTAGGTTGCAAGGCAAGTCTATAAGCCACCTCCCCAACCTTCCGAAGCACCTCAAAAGGACCAATAAACCGAGGACTTAACTTTCCCCTGTTTCTGAACCTCATAACACCCTTCATGGGTGATACCTTCAGCAGTACCTTATCATCTTCCATAAACGACACATCACGGACCTTCCGGTCCGCATAACTCTTCTGCCTAGACTGCGCCGTGCGAAGTCGCTAATGAATCAACTTCACCTTTTCCAATGCATCCTGAATCAAATCTGTGCCCAATAGCTTAGCCTCACCGGGCTCGAACAAACCAACCGGAGATCTACACCTCCTACCATATAAAGCCTCATAAGGGGCCATCTGAATACTGGACTGGTAGCTATTATTATATGCAAACTCTGCTAGTGGCAGAAACTGATCCCATGAACCACCAAAATTAATCACACAAGCACGTAACATGTCCTCCAAAATCTGAATAGTCCTTTCCGACTGCCCGTCGGTCTGAGGATGAAATACAGTGCTCAACTCTACCTCAGTACCCATACCTCTCTGTACGACCCTCCAAAATTGAGATGTGAATTGTGTGCCTCTGTCAGAAATGATAGAAACTGGAACCCCATGCAATCGGACAATCTCCCTGATGTAGATACTCGCTAACCGCTCTGAAGTATAAGTAGTACTGACAGGAATGAACTGCGCAGACTTGGTCAACCTATCCACAATGACCCAAATAGCATCGAAACCCTTCGAAGTCCGTGGAAGTCCAACTACAAAGTCCATAGTGATCCGCTCCCACTTCCACTCCGGAATATCTAACCTCTGAAGTAACCCACTTGGTCTCTGGTGCTCATACTTGACTTGCTGGAAGTTGAGACACCGTGATACATACTCAACAATATCCCTCTTCATCCGCCTCCACCAATACTGTTGTCTCAGATCCTGATACATCTTCGCGGCACCCGGATGAATGGAATACCGCGAGCTGTGAGCCTCTGCTAATATCAACTCTCGAAGACCATCCACATTGGGGACACAAATACGACCCTGCATCCTCATAACATCGTCATCACCGATAGTCACATCCCTGGCATCATCCCGACGGACCCTATCCTGAAGTACTAACAAATGCGGATCATCATATTGCCGAGCTCTAATCTGATCATAGAGAGAAGACCGGGAAGCTATGCTAGCTAACACCCGTGGAGGGTTTGACAAATCCAATCTCACTAACTGACCCGCTAAATCCTGAACAACAAGTGCTAAAGGTCGCTCTGCTGCTGAAAGGTAAGCTAGACTCCCCAAACTCTCGGCTCTGCAACTCAAGGCATCGGCTATTACATTGGCCTTTCCTGGGTGATACAAAATAGTAAGGTCATAATCCTTGAGAAGCTCCAACCATCTCCTCTGCCGCAAATTCAAATCCTTCTGCCTCAGCAGATACTGCAAGCTACGATGGTCAATGAAAATCTCACATTGTACCCCATACAAGTAATGCCGCCAAATCTTAAGGCATGAACAATGGTAGCTAACTCAAGATCGTGCACTGGATAATTCTTCTCGTGCACCTTCAACTGTCTAGAAGCGTAGGCAATCACCCTACCGTCCTGCATCAATACCGCTCCCAATCCAACTCTAGAAGCATCACAATAGACTGTGTAAGAACCCGAACCAGTAGGCAAAACTAGTACCGGAGCTGTGGTCAATGCTGACTTGAGTTTCTGAAAGCTCTCCTCACACTCATCAGACCATCTGAATGGAGCACCCTTCTGGGTCAATCTGGTAAATGGTGAAGCAATATAAGAGAATCATTCCACAAAGCGACGGTAATAACCCGCCAAACCAAGGAAACTCCTAATCTCCGTAGCTGAGGACGGTCTGGGCTAACTCTGCACCGCCTCAATCTTCTTCGGATCAACCTGAATACCCTCACATGACACCACGTGCCCCAAGAAAGCTACTGAACCAAGCCAAAACTCACACTTGGAGAATTTTTCATAAAGCTTCTCCTCTCTCAACCTCTGCAACACAATCCTCAAGTGCTGAGCATGTTCCTCCTGGCTACGGGAATAAACCAGGATGTCATCAATGAATACAATGACGAAAGAATCAAGGTAAGGCTGAAACACGATGTTCATCAATTGCATGAACGCGGCTGGGGCATTGGTCAGCCCAAATGACATAACCAGAAACTCATAATGACCATATCTGGTCCTGAAAGCAGTCTTCGGAATGTCAGAGTCCCGAATCTTCAGCTGGTGATACCCCGACCTCAAATCGATCTTGGAGAACACCCTAGCTCCCTGAAGTTGATCAAATAAGTCATCAATACGGGGCAAAGGATACCGGTTCTTCATCGTAACCTTATTTAGCTGCCTATAATCAATGCACATATGCATAGAGCCATCTTTCTTCTTCACAAACAACATCGGTGCACCCCAAGGTGACACACTCGGCCGGATGAACCCCTTATCTAAGAGTTCCTGAATCTGCTCTTTCAATTCTTTCAACTCCGCTGGTTCCATACGGTAAGGTGGAATAGAGATAGTTTGGGTGTCTGGCACCAAGTCAATACCAAAATCAATGTCCCTATCAGGTGGCATGCCTGGCAGCTCTGCATGGAATACGTCCGGAAAATCACGGACCACAGGAACAGAATCAATATAAGGGGTCTCACTACTAACATCCCTTACGAAAGCAATATAAGATTCACATCCTTTCTCAACCATACGCTGAACCTTCAAATAAGAAATCACTCTGCTAGGCACATGCTCTATAGACCCTCTCCAATCAACTCTCGGAACTCCGGGCATAACCAGGGTCATAGTCTTAGCGTGACAATCAAGAATAGCATGACATGGGGATAACCAATCCATGCCCAGTATCACATCAAAATCAACCATACTGAGTAACATCAAGTCCACTTCGGGTCTCCAGACCTCCAATAGATATAATACACGACCGGTACACATGGTCCACAATAATAGTATCGCCCACCGGAGTCGAAACATGAACAGACGTAACTAAAGACTCAAGGGGCATATTCAGAAAGTGAGCAAAATACGATGAAACATAAGAGTATGTGGAACCAGGGTCAAATAAAGCCAAAGCATCACTGTGAAAAACTGATATAGTACCTGTAATCCGCATCTGAGGACATAACATCAGGCCTAGACGAAAGTTCATAAATATGTGGCTGGCCTCCACCTGCTCACCTCCCCCTCTAGGGCGGCCTCTAGTTGCCTGACCACCACCCCTGGCTTCCTGAGTAGGTGGTGAAGTTGCTGGGGATGAAGTCGAGGGTTGAACCCTCTGCTGAGATGATCCACTAGCACGACGAGGGCAAAACCTCCATCCATGACCAACCTCTCCACACTCAAAGCAACTACCTGGAGCTGGAGATGGGGACTGAAGGGAACCCCTGCCACCATGATAACAACAGGACGAACCATGCATAGAGGAACCTTGATATGATGATGCTCTAGAGGAGCTATGAGCAGGAAGGGCACTAAAAGATGAACGGCCCTGATGAGAGCTGTGGGGACCCTGCCCCGAAGATGTGCCACTATTGGCTGGGCGGACTGGCTGTGAAGGACTAAATGGATGACCTCTGCTATTTTGAAATTGCCCCCTAAAAGGGGCACCACTGAAGCTACCTGATCCCCGAGGCCTCTTGGCCTCCCTCTTCTCACGCTCCTGCCTGCGAACCGACTCAATGTCCCGAGCTATGTCAATAACCTGCTCAAATGTGGTTTCAGACACCCTCTCTCTGGCCATCAAAATGCAAAGCTGATACGTGAGACCATCTACAAACCTCCTAATCCTTTCCCTGTCAGTAGGGACTAACTCCGAAGCATGTCTAGCCAACTCGGAAAACCTCATCTCGTGCTGAGTAACTAACAACTCTCCCTGGCGCAACTGCTCAAACTGTCTGCGCTGCTACTCTCTGTGGGACTGAGGAACATACTTCTCCAAAAAGAGCGTGGAGAACTGTTTCTAGGTGAGTGGTGCTGAACCAACCGACCTACGCCTCTCAAATGCCTCCTACCAAGTGAAAGCAGCACCAACAAACTGAAATGTATCAAATGAGACCCCGCTGGTCTCCAAAAGACCCGCAGTACGTAGTATCCTCTGGAACTTATCTAGAAACCCTTGGGCATCCTCGCCCTCTATACTGCTAAAAGTCGGAGGCTGAAGTCTGTTGAACCTCTCCAGACTGCGTTGCTCATCCTCAGGCATAGCAGGAACCACATAGTCCTGAACTGGGGCAACCGGCTGGGCTAGGACTACCCCCGGTGCCTGAATACCCTGTACATCCGGCTCAGGTGTCCGGGCAGCTGGAGTCTGAATCCCTCCCCCGGCCTGAGCTGCAGTGGTAGTAGTAGACATAGCAGCTGCCTGAGCTAAACTGGTACACACCGTCAATATCTGAGCCAAGGTCTCCTGAAGACTCGGAATAACAATAGGCAATGTCGGTGCCTGAGCCTGTCCCGCTGGAGTACCTTCGGCGGGAACCTGATCCTGAATGACAGGTGGATCCTATGGTACTGTCCCGGCTGCTGCACGGGCTGGTCCCCTAACTCCACCATGGCCCCGACCCCTTGTGGGTCTGGCTGGTGTCTGGTCACCCTGATCGGTATTGCGTGTCCTCACCATCTGTGAGAGAATGAAACAACATAAGTTTAGATTTCAAGAACCAATAGATTGGCACGAAAGAGTTCAAGAAAATGAGATTTCTTTTTTCTTAAGAGTTTTGCATCCTCTCGAAGATAAGTACAGATGTCTCTATACCGATCCGCAAGACTCTACTAAACCTGCTCATGATCGTTGAGTCCTATGTAACCTAGAGCTCTGATACCAACTTGTCACGACCCCAAATCCCAACAGGCCATGATGGCGCCTATCGTGAAACTAGGCTAGCCAACCATCACATAACTACACACTTAGTTTAATCAAATAACGCAATATCATTAAATATCAGCATAGCAAGCATGAAAATTTCCTAAGTATTTAGGCAAATATAAAATAATCCACTGTCTAAACAATTCCCCCAGGACTGGAGTCAACATGGTCACGAGCATCTAAGAATATGACTAACTCTACTAATGTCTTAATAAATGTCTACGAATCAAATGCTAATACTATAAGAAGAAGGGAAGTGGAGAAGTTGCGGACGCTGAACAGCTACCTCAAAATTCCGTAAATGTTGGTGATAACGAACGAATATGGCTACTGCTCCGCACTCCTGGATCTGTACACAGAGATACAAGGAGTAATGATGAGTACGCCAACTCAGTAGTAATGAAAATAAATCACAGTCTGAGAATAAGAAACACACATCACAAATACACCAATCCACAAAACAATAAAATACCATGGCTCAATAAGATATAGAAGTTCAAACCATTTTCCGTAAAAATTCTTTAAAACAAGTATATTTTCCAGTATTTCTCAGTAAAACTCCCAAAAATATCAGTTTGAAAAATGAAGTGAATCATAATCAAAACTCGATAAAATATCATCAAAAATCTGCCCCTCGGGCCATAATCATCACTCATAAATATTCCCTCAGCACCTCACCATCACTCTGTAACAGTCACTCAGCACCTCACGGTCACTCAGTATCAACCCCTCGGGCATCCTCACTATCACTCATGCTTCCCAATCACTCTCCACTCGCCACTCGAACTCAGTAGGTACCTGCGCTCACTGGGGGTGTGTACAGACTCCAGAGGGGCTCCTACAACCCAAGCGCTATAAACAAGCCAAATCATGGCATCAATCACTCTCAGGCACTCGGCTTCTCTCATATCATAGCATCCTCACAATATTGGCCCTCAGCCTCACTCAGTCAGACACTCTCAACATGTCACTCGGGCCATAAATAAACAGGGTTCTCGAACTAAAACAGTATTTAATTTCAAGAATTAATATCAACAAGCGTTGAGTGTCAAAATAATTTATCAGGAAAGGCTGAGTGTAAAATCATAATTTCTAAGTGAGGAATTATGAGGAAAATAGCTCCCAGGGGGTTAAAACAGATCGAAACTAGGCCCCAAACATGTCGTACAACCCAATTATATCAAAACATATCAATACTATAAAGAATAGGCTTTAAAAGCAGTTTCGCAACTCAATAGTTGCCTAAAAAGGAAACATATTTCCAAATTTCCAATTTGTGCACGCCCCACAATCATCATCCAGTGTGTGCGTCACTCCAAAACCGTGAAAGGATGTAAAGTCTGGGGTTTCATACCCTCAGGACAGGATTTAAAGACATTACTTACCTCAAACTAGCCCGAAAAACTACTCTGCAACCCGTTTGCCTCTCGAATCAACTTCTGAGTGCTCTAAATCTACCAAGATCAGATTTTTATCATCAAATTATGCTAAGAGAATGAATTCCAATTGAAAAGTACCAATTTCAGCGCAAAACCCGAAATTAGCCAAAACCCGACAGCAGGCCCGCGTCTCGGAACTCGAAAAATTTTATACCAAAATGTTCTTCATCATCTCACTAGTCCGTACATATAAAGAACGCTAAAATCGGAGTTCGTTTGACCCCTCTACTCGACTCTTAAAGGTCTCATAATCTCAAGCCCTAACTCCATCTTTTTCTACTGATTTTCATGAATTAAACACTGACATTTGATCCTTAATCATATATAATCGAGTATTAGGGTCCAAAATCCTTACCTCAATGAAGAAGAATGATTTCATCTCTTCAAAATCGCCTCAAAAGCTCTCTTTCCGTACAAAAATGGTCAAAAAGTGGGTATTGGTCGCGGAGGGTTTATCTTTATACTGTCCAGAATTTTGCGGTACTGTTCACGCGTTTTACTGTTCACCCGAGTTATTGTTCACCCGAGTACTATTCATCGGAGTACTGTTCATCCGAGTTACTGTTTACCTGAGTTACTATTCATGCTGCTGTGAAAAAAATACAGCAGCTTTTCCTCTAGTCTAAATTGATCCGTTAACCTTTCGAAATCCATCCGAGGCCCTCAAAAATCTCAAAAAATATACCAACACGTCCCATAACATCATTCGAACTTATTCGAGCCTTCGAAACACCAAAAACAACATCAAAACACCAAAATCACATCAAATTCAAGCCTATGAACTTTGAAATTCCTAATTTCCACTAACGACGCCGAAACCAACCAAAACACATCCGATTGACCTGAAATTTTGCACACTTATCCAAAATGCTATTACGAACCTGGTCCAACTTCTGGAATTCCATTCTGACCTCGATAGCCTATTTTCCACTGCCGATCGGAAATCGCCAAAAATTAACTTTCGCCAATTCAAGCCTAATTCTACACCGGACATCACAAAAATATTCCGAACACACTCTTAAGTCCCAAATCACCTAACGAAGCTATCCCAATCATAAAATCTTCATTCTGAGATTGTTTACCAATAAGTCAACTCTTAGTTGAATTTTTCAATTCTAAGGCTACTTTTAGATGCTAAGTGTCTTAACTCCTTCTATAACCACTCCGAACCTGACTAACCAACTCTAACACATCCTAAACAGTATAACTAGCCTATGACAAGGAAATAATAGCAAATATAATGCAAATTCTATGTAACGACCGACCGGGTCGTTACATTTATGGTCTTAATAGATGCATCTTTTAGATGGTCTCATGTGTGCCTATTGTCATCTCGAAACCTCGCGTTTGCATAATTAATGGCACAAATTATTTGATTACAGGCACAATTTAATGATAATCCAATTAAGTTTATTAGACTTGATAATGCTGTTGAGTTTTCATCCCAATCTTTTAATGATTATTGCTTATCAATTGGGGTAAAATTGAAACATCCAGTAGCTCATGTTCACACTCAAAATGGGCTTGCAGAGTCTTTGATTAAACGTCTACAATTGATAGCAAGACCGTTACTCATGAAAACAAGGCTACCCACTTCTATTTGGGGTCATGCCATTTTGCATGCAGCAGTGCTAGTTCGTCTCAGACCGACAAATTATGATAAATATTCCCCATTGTAATTAGTTTAGGGTAATGAACCTATATATCCCATTTAATAATTTTTGGATTATGTGCTTGTAGCACCGCCATATCGCACCAAAATGGGTGCCAAAGAAGGTTAAGAATATATGTTGGGTTTGAATAGCCCTCCATTATTTTCTACCTCGAAATATAAATAGGAGATTTGTTCACTGCTGATTTGCAGATTGTCGATTTGATGAGTCATTTTACCCAAAATTAGAGGGAGAAATTAGTGAAACCAAACGGAAAATTTCGTGGAAAAATCCATCATTATCTCATATTGATCCACATGCCTCTATTTATAAAAAAAAAAAAAAAAAGGAGGTGCAAAATATTATTCATTTGCAGAAAATAGCAAATCAAATGCCAGACACATTTACGAATTTGAAAAGGATAACAAAATCACATATCTCTGCAGAGAATGTTCGAATCCGTATTGATATCACTGTTGGACAATCTTCTAGTGTCATAGCTAATGAGTCAAAAGCACGCCTAAAGCATGGCAGACCATTGGGTTCTAAGGATCGAAATGCTAGAAAGAGAAAATCAAATGATCAAGATGACACTACGAAATAGACTCATGAAGAAATCCACGATTTAACCAACTCTTAGGTTCATAAGGAAATCATTGAGCCCGAGACTCAAGAAAATAAAGAGCTGTCAATAAACCCAATTGATATTGAGACAAATTTGAATTGATTCAATATAGTAGTGGATTATGTCTTTGCATACAATGTTGCATCTAGCATTATGCAAAATAGTGAGGATCATGAACCTCAATCTGTTGAAAAATATCGACAAAGACGTGATCGGCCAAAATGGCAAAAGAAATCCAATCCGAGTTGGATTCACTTGCAAAATGCGAAGTTTTTGGGCTTGTTGGCTATAAATGGGTCTTTGTACGTAAGAGAAATGAGAAAAATGAGGTACAAAGATATAAGGCACGCCTTGTTGCACAAGAATTTTCATAAAGGCCTGGAGTCGATTATGAAGAGACATATTCACCTGTTATGGATGCAATAATATTTCGTTATCTCATTAGTTTTACTGTCCGCAAAAAGCTTGACATGTATTTAATGAATGTGGTTACAACCTACCTTTAACGGCTCACTTGATAGTGAGATATACATGAAAATTTTTGAGGGATTTAAAATGCCTGATGTACATGATTCAAAGTCTCGGGAAATATTTTCAATCAAATTGCAAAGATCCTTGTATGGTCTAAAGAAATTGGGATGAATATGGTATAACCGCCCTAGTGAGTATTTATTAAAGGAAGGTTATATAAATGATGTCATTTGTCCATACATTTTTCTAAGGAAAACAACATCGAAATTTGTTGTACTTGCCGTATATGTTGATGACATAAATCTTATTGGAACTCCTATAGAAATCCAAAAGCAATTAATTATTTAAAGAAGAAATTCGAGATGAAAGATCTCGAAAAGATAAAATTATGTCTCAGTTCGCAAATTGAACATTTGGCAAACAGAATTTTTGGTTCATCAATCTTCCTACACAGAAAATGTATTGAACACAATTTCAAATCGATGGAGCACATCCATTAAGTACTTCCATGGTCGTTCGATCACTTGATGTGAATAAGGATCCGTTCCGACCTCAAAAAAATAATGAAGAGCTTCTTGATCCTGAAGTACGATATCTTAGTACAAGTCCTGACATAACTTTTTCAGTTAATGTCTTAGCAAGATATAGCTCTGCTCCTACAAGGAGACATTGAAATGGAATCAAATACATATTGCGGTATCTAAAAGGGACTACCGATATAGGCTTATTTATGGCAATGATTGCAATACTGATCTTGTTGGTTATGTCGATGCTAGGTATTTATCCGATCCACATAAGGTCCGATCTCACACAGGTTATTTGTTTACATGTGGAGGCATTGCTATATCTTGGCGATCGACTAAGCAATCAATCGTGGATATTTCATCTAATTATGCTGAGATAATTGCTATTCATAAAGAAATTCGAGAATGTGTATATTTAAGGTCTATAATATATCTTATTCGAGACAATGTGGTTTGAAGTGTGACAAACTACCTACGATTTTGTATGAAGACAATGCAACATGCATCGCCCAATTGAATGGAGGATTCATAAAAGGAGATAGGAAAAAACACATTTCACAAAAGTTATTTTTCGCACATGATCTTCAAAAGACCGGTGATATCAATGTGCAACAGATTCGTTCAAGTGATAATATGGCTGATTTGTTCACCAAATCTCTACCGACGTCAACCTACAAAAAGCTGGTGTACAAAATCGGATGTGAAAGCTTAAGGATATGAATTGATGCTCTCATCAGGGGGAGTGAATACGCGTTGTACTCTTTTTCGTTACAAGGTTTTGTCCCACTGGATTTTCCTTGCAAGGTTTTTAACGAGGCAACCAAAAGGCGTATTTCTAAACATGTGTACTATTTTTTCTTTACTAGAATTTTTTTCCACTAAATTTTATTTTAGTTAATGTTTTAATGAGGCACATTATGTGTTGAATAGACATCCAAGGGGGAGTGTTATAAATAGAATTGTATTTAAGGTGAATTTTATATTTTAGAGAGAACTTAGAGTTTGTTACTTGGTGGCTAAGTCACATTTTCCCTATAAATAGAAGGGTCCTATTCCATTGTAATTCATTCCAAAATTAATAAGAATTATCGCTCTTTTCTCTGCAATATTATTCTTCTTCTTTTATTATTTTTTTTAAGTAATAATTAGTATTGAAAATATAAAAGGTTAATCACTTCTTGTGTTTCAAAATGACAATTATTTTGGAACAAAAACCTTTAAAGTGACAAATAAAAAATATCAGAGAAAGTATGTGTCACGACCCAATTTTGGATCATGACCGGCGCTTGGGAGCAAGTGCCCTCAAGTAAGCCTCGTCGGTATTTTATAAGAAATCGGACAAAGTTTCTCATGTTTTAGGACTATCCAAAAATAAACTTGTCTTAGAAATCAACAACACAACCAACCTATATCGACCAAACAAGTTATAATCCTCATTCACGAAATATTTCCAACACAATAATACTAACTTCATCTCCAATTATAGGATATGAAAGTTTAATACGAGTCACAAATCTATATCAATAAAAGAATACTTATGACACTCGTAAAAATGATTATGGAGCGAATCTAAGAGTTTCAAGAAAGAGACTATAACAAATAAATAATAATTGTTACCCACGCGAATAAATGTGGGGCTCACCAGGAACTGTTAACTCGTGCACGCTAATTAACGAAATTCTCACATGCGTCTACTGTTGTCTCTGTAAAAATAATAGCGGAGAGTGCGCTAGCTCAGTGAGTAATAATACTTAACCACAACCGTTTTTAATAGGGGACAAGTCAGAAAATATGCTTGTATAATAATCACAAAATTAAATTCCCTTTTTTTAGAACAGTAACAATAACCAGTGTCATACTGTGTTTCCTGTAACAAAATCAATTAACAATTAAGTAATAACTCAGTAAATACTATGTCATATCAATCTTTATATTTTGGAGGTTTCCAGAAAAGGATCATGTAATCTGTATCACTGTGTGGACCCCTTTGTAAATGGAGTCAAATATAATTGTAGGTCCCTACTCGAGGAAAAACTGTAACTGTATGCTAGTTCTACCTTCCCACTAGCGAAAGCTATAATTGTACTCAGTAATCGGTAAATACAAGGTGCGCCCAGGTCGAACGTACCCGTCATTAGCTACGGGATCCTTCAAAGTCTCCTCCCATTCATACTTTTCTTTGTAAAAGTAAATCTTCACATGAAAGTATTTTTAAAATAGTAAAAGGGCATATCATTTCTTGTCAAATTTTGTAATTCATTTCGGTAACGGCAATCATATCTCAAGTTACCCTAAAACATGTTTAGTAATAGTGAGAACAATTTAGTAACTGTAACATATCATGTAACAGTAAAACATATTTAGTAACGGTGAAAACATTTAGATTAACTAGTAAATATCTCAAGTAATTATTCGGTACCATATTAAATAAAGGACTTGTCTGTCACACATGCAATTTCAAAGCATCGGTAACATATTTATTTTAAAGTCATATATAAATAATGTAGTTTATGAAAACACAAATTGTGGTACGTAACCCACAGCATTCGTGTAGGAATACCCAACGCACCACCTCGAACCCTACTTATAACAAAACCAATCTATGTATTTACTCCGTGAATTCCAACATAGCTGGTCCAATCCTTCAAATCAGATTAATTCCCCTGGTTTTATTCCTTTGTAACCGAGCAATGATTCTCTGTTTGTTCTTACATTGCAATCGATCCAACTATTTGTATAAGGAAAGAAGAATTTTATTTCGTTTGCACAATACCTATATTCTTCCCCTCAATTTGTACTTGTACCAAATATTTCTAGCTTGTACATTAAAGTGTCGGTATAACCTAAAAGAATCTTCAGTCAATTTAATAGGAATTCATTATCAGAGTGGGTTGGGCCTAATTCATCTTTTGTTATTTTTTTTTTTTGTTTTGTTTAAGTTATGCTAAAAGACTAATATGTCCTATATTATAATATGTGTGCTAGTTACCGCACTAGAATAAATTAGTCGGGTTGACCACTTTTTAGATCAGCTATTAGAACTTAATCGTTTATGGAGTTTAAATTTTGTACAAGTAAAAGGTCAAAATTGCTGGATTTTGAAAATACCATCATAATTTACAGGGGTTCCACATGTCAAACTTTTGAAACCCAATATCAATTACTGGACTTCTGTTCCGTATTTTAGTTGGGAAAAATACGTTAATTTAATTAGATCAATGACAATTTTATTATTATTATTCCGACCTAAAAAATGGCTATTTACCAATTCGTCCATCGAATTACCAAAGAAGTGCTAGTCATTATGAACTTATAGATTTAAGCCTGGATATTCGTGAAAGAAGCCCACGGCCTATTTCTTTTTTATGGTTATAACAGCCCAATCCAACTCCAACTTAAATGGGCTGCCATCCAGCCCGTGGGCCAGACCTTGTGAATTTTTTTCATTCCTATATACTATTTGAAACTTTATTACTTTTAACGTCCATGTTTAGTTAATTAACCGGCATAAACAAGTTTTGTTTACAAAATATATACAATTCACCTTAAAAAGCTCCCAAATCCATTATTTGTGCCTTCAATCAAGGGATTTAGTTACACCCGTTTCCTTTTTTTTTCTCCTAGCCAACATGTGCTTTCATCCCCCAACGCTAACACTGCTCCTCTTCACACCAACCATCGTCTTCTTTTTCCGTCTGTATCGAAAATTTTGGGCTCATCTAATAATATGCGCCACATATTTTTTTTTCACAAAAGAACGCATGACACGTACTCCCCGTGGAGCAAAGGTTAAGTCATTTCTAGCTACTAATGTCTTCTACAAGAAAAACTAATTATTCCTTTAATGATATTCCTAATCTGGTAGGCTCATTGATCAACCATGATATTGTCTTTGGAATGTAATGAACATGGATATTTTAAAAGTATTTGTTAAAATCTGGTAGACTCCAGCGTTCCATAAAGCGTCAAGGCAAGAAAAATGTTGGACTTTCATCTCTAACAACATTTTCCCTAACTTTTCATGTTTTTTTTTCTTTTCAAAAACAAATTTCTTTTTTTTTTTCAAGTCAACATAATTACACTTAAATTAATCAATTCTACGTGATATTCTCTATTAATAGCAGAGTTATCTAATATAATTATTGATCAGTCATAGGTTCCAATATAATGCACAGGGATATTTTAAAAGTATTTGCTTAAACTAGCATTTATCTCTTTTCTGTGATCTGGAGATTTTTCCAACTATTTCCTATTGGATCACATTCAATACTTACAATATACACGTATTTACAACTAATCTACAATTTATCTATAAATTTTATACATTATTTCTATACAGTTAAATACAACTTAAATACAATTTTTATATAAATTTTATACAATATGTCTTTTGTATATTTTGTATCCGATTTATACATAGTAAAAATAAATCTCATACAACTAATTATATATTATACAACTTATCAACTTTCATACGTTATTTCTACCCAGTTATATATAACTACAATATCATACAACTTAAATATAATTTCTTTATACAATATTTTTCAACTTTCATACAATAGTTAAATAATAAAATAAATATAAACAACAGAATACAAATTTTCTACTATTTTTCTATAATTTCGCAAATATAATGTATGTCATGTCTTCTTCTTTTTCGAGTTTCAATCTTAAATTCAACCAAAATCAAGTCTAATTTTCACCAAAACACCCTCAAAATTGAGATACGAACTCCAAACCATATTCCTAATTATTTGCAACAACACCCAATCCAAACAAATAATGATTTTTAAAAACCCAAAATAGAATTCAAATAATAAAAAATTCAGATTGCTCATGCTTTCTACGTCCATCATTTAGTACAGGATCCGATTGGCAGAGTGTTAGTGCAACACCTAAAACTGAATGGATGAAGAGCAATCATACCAACTGACAAGCCAGCAAATAGTATTAAAAGAAGCAAATTTTTACCAGCACAATTTGATAAAAGCAAACTTAATACCTGATAAAACACTAGAAAAGAAAACACTAAAACCATACACAAAAACGAAAATTTGCTATAGAATTAACTTAATTTTTATACAATATTGTTCAATTTTCATACAATAGTTAAATAAAATATATATATATATATATATATATATAATAGAATATAATTTTTCTACAATTTTACTACAATTCCATAAATATAATGTATGTCATGTCTTCTTCTTCTTCTTCTTCGAGTTTCATTATGAAATTCAGCCAAAATCAAGTCTAATCTTCACCAAAACACCCTCAAAATTGAGATATAAACTCCAAACCATATTCCCAATTGCTTGCAACAACACACAATCCAAACAAATAATGGTTTTTGAAAATCCAAATTCGAATTGAAAGCTTCAAAGCTTTTTAATGGCTGTCAATTGTGGAATTACTGTTCTGTTTTTCTTTGCTTTACATTACTGAAATTAAGGATTGAGAAATAGAGAGAGACGTAGAGAGAAATTCCCAATTCTTCGTAACAACACCCAATTCAAACAAATAATATTTTTTTGAAAACCCAAATTCGAATTCAGAACTTCAAAACTTTTTAATGATTGTCAATGGCGGAATCGTGGGTGAGTGCAAGATTCGTGGGGGGAGGGGAGTGGAAGATACATTAGAGTTATTTTAGGACACTAATTATTATCATTAATTCCCTTAAAATGTACATAAACGGTAATTGGGTATATAAATATAATTATAGTAAAACTTGAGTAGGGAGGGTAATATAGCTTCATATAGTGTATAAGAATGTAAAAATTTCAATGTTAAAATAGCATGGGTTAGTGAGTTTTCAGATTAATAATTGAGAAATAGCCAGCGTTTGCAAAGTCACTGAAAAATAATCAGTATTTTGTTGCAACACGGAAAGTTTCAGCATAATATACTGGAGATTGGAGCACCTGTGTATGAACTTCCAGCATATTATGCTAGAACTCCAGCACATGAAAAGTTCCAGCATAATATACTGGAGATTGAAGAACATGCATATGAACTTCCAGCATGTTATGACAGAACTCTATCATATTATGAAATTCCAGCATGTTATGCTGGAAGTTCACATGTAAAAAATTCGAACTCCAGCATATTATGCTTGAATATTTTTCGGACTTTGAACAATGTTTTTGTTCAGATTTATCTTTACATAAAAAGTGACTAAATTTTGATTATTTTTTAAACTGTGACTATTTTTTAATTACCACTTATAAATCTGGTTGTTTTCTAATTTCACCCTATAAAAATCTAGGCAGTTGTAGAAACGCCAGTTAACACAATATTAACGTAAATTCATGATTTCTTTCACCCACAACCTGTAATAAATTTTTTAATCCATTTTAAACTTTTAATACATTTGACAGGTCGTTTAATTATATTCTCTTAAAAGATATACACTAATTCTGTGTAAAATATGTATATAAGCTTACCAACCATTACTTGGGGGCGGAATGTCACGATCCAAAATTTATAAAGTCGTGATGGCGCCTTACATCAATGTCAGGCAATCCAATCATTAATTAATTGAAACAATTTCCTATTTTTAAAATTTATGAAAAGCATTTCCTTTCACTTTGTTACATATTAACTAAACAAAATCTGCCAAGTAAAACAATAGTTTAAAATATTGCACTTTAACAAATATATCCCAACACATCCCACAACCAGGTATCACAAGTACATGAACAATTTCTAAAAATATATAAAATCATTACAAAGCCTGTCCGAAGTACAAATTGGACGAGAAAATTTAAAATAACGTAATAAATACAGTACGGGAGAGACTCTGTCAGCTGCGGATCGCCTCCGGATGATGCAGCTCGCCTAAATCTCCGAATCCTCCACATTTCTATGAAAGTACATGTGCAATAAAATGCACAACAAGTGTAGCATGAGTACAAAAACAACGTGTACTCAGTAAGTCGCCCGCCTAACCTCAGAGAGGTAGTGATGAGAGGTCGAATTGGACACTCAGTAAGGGCCAACAAATTAATTAACAGCATAAGATGAACACAGTAGGCATGTAAAGGTAGCAAAGCAGCAATACATATAAGGCACTGAAATCCAAGTAAATACTGGAAACAGACAGTTACCACTTCCTCAATATTTTCCAAAATATCTTAAATAAACAATTTCCTCTTTGTTTTCCCAAATATCATAAATCAACAATTACTTTTTTAATTTTCCCAAATATCTTATCACTTCAAAAATCATGAAAAACATTTAACAGTTTAGCATGCGCATACGGGATAAGGACAACCGGCCTGAGCCGTCGATCGAACGGCCCGAACCAAAAGTGCACCTCTCAATAAAATACTCATGTCTATGCACTACCGAGGATCGAACGGCCCGTACCAAAAGTGCATCTCTCAATATAATAATCATCTTTGTGCACTGTCAAGGATCGAACGGCCCGTCCCATAAGTGCACCACTAAATATAATAAGCATGTCTATGCACTGTCGAGGATCGAACGGCCCGTACCAAAAGTAAATTTTAAATCCGCCGTGGCGTACGGCCCGCTCCCACAAGAGTGGGGGAAATAACACTCCGCTCGCGGAATGTAAATTGCGAAGCGGTCACATGCAGACATGCACAATCAACAATCCACCCCAAATACGTCGGGAACACACATATATACGAGTAAATGACCGATTTCTCTTTTTAAAAACCACAAAATAGTATTTAAATCTTTTTTTTTTTAAATTCACTTACCAAGTTTATATAATGTTTAATAATACAACCTTATCCGGAAATAAAATTGCCCGCGAAGGAAATCAATTCTCTTTTTAGAATGCTTAAGAGAATAAAATATAATCTCCTTTAGTCATTCAATTACAATTTCAATTATATTAACAGTCTAATATCACTGACAAGATCACAGGTATAAACAGGTAAGACATGCTAGTGGGTCCTAGGCTACCCGGACATGGCATAATAGTAGCTACGCACAGACTCCCGTCACCTCGTGCGAGCGTAGCCCCCGCAGATAGTAACACATACTTAATTAGTTCACCTAGGGGGACAAATCCGCCTCACAAAGTTAGAAAGGAGACTTACCTCGGTCCGAAGTTCCAATACCGGCTTCCAAGCCCTTCCGACGACTCCAACGTACGCACAACGCCCCAAAACTATCCAAACAATGACAAACCAATGAAATTATATTCTAATACTTGCAACAATTCCAAATTACATAATTTTCCAACTCCGCTCAGTGAAATGACCAAAATGCCCTCAGGCCCACGAGCTCGGAATCCGAAATTTCTCGAAGATAAATTCTACCCATAGACCCACTAGTTCAAATATACAATTCACTCTACATTCCATGCTCAATTCGTGGCTAAAACTCCGAATTACCATTTTCTGGGTTTCTTTAAGATTTCCCAATTTCCTACCAATTTCCATGTCTAATTCATGCATATAATCTTGTATTTAACATAAAGACGGGAGGAATTTACTTACCTAGACGTGCATGATGAAAATCCCCCTTGAAGCCTCCCAAAATCGCCATGCCAAGATGAAAAATAATGAGGAAATGGCCATAATTCACGGATATAAACATTCTGCCTAGACGATCCCTTCCATGCGATCGAACTACCCTTCATGCGATCGCATAAGCCAAACTCAAAAGCCCCCAAAAATCCACTGTGCGATCGCATACAAGACCCTGCAATCGCATAGGGCAACCCCAGCAGCCTTCACAAATCCTTCTCTGCGATCGCAAACACCTACACACGATCGCATAAGCAAATTCCCAGGCCTCCAATTCTTCCCTATGCGATCGCATACACTGCCACGCGATCGCACAGGCCAAATCCAAGTAGCCTCCAAATCCTTCTATGCGATCGCACACCCACTCATGTGATCGCATAGAGTAAATACCTGCTGCACTCACACCAGAAAACCTGCAATCCTCTCAAGGAAAAAATCGATTCGTTGAGCATCCGAATCACGTCTGAGGCCCCCGAGACCTCAACCAAAACTACCAACCAAACCCAATACCTCATTCGAACTTAGTCGAGCCTCGAAATCACATCAAACAATGCCGAAATCACGAATCGCAGCCCGATTCAAGCTTAATGAACTTAGAACTTTCAAACTTTCACATTCGATGCCGAAACCTATCAAATCACGTCCGATTGACCTCAACTTTTGCACACAAGTAATATTCGACATTGCGGACCTTCTCCAACTTCTGGAATCGCATTCCGACCCCGATATCAAAATTTCAACTTCCGGTCGGATTTCTCAAAAACCTTCAAATTTCTATCTTTAGCCAAATGACTCCAAAATGACCTACGGACATCCAAATTCACTTCCGGTCGCGCTCCCAACTACAGAATCACCATATGAAGCTATTCTCTGGCTCGGAATCCCAAACGGACATCAATATCACTGAAATACACTTCAGGCCAAACTTAAGAAATTTCTTCAAAAATGCTGACTTTCACAATATACGCCGAAACGCTCTTGGGTTATCCAAAACCCGATCCGGACATACGCCCAAGTCCGAAACCACCATACAAACCTGCTGGAACCTTCAAATCCCGATTCGGAGGTCGTTTACTCAAAATTCCAATCTTAGTTGATTCTTCCAGCTTAAGGCTTCTGAAATGAGAATTTTCTTTCCAAATCAACTCTAAACTTCCCGAAATTCAATTCCGACCACACCTAGAAGTCATAATACCTGAAATGGAGCTGCTCACGACTTCAAACCGTTGAACGGCGCGCTAGAGCTCAAAACGACCAGTCGGGTCGTTACATTCTCCCCCACTTAAACAGACGTTCGTCCTCGAACGTGCTAAGAACTGCTCTGGAGTTATCTGAAATCACTATTTAACACCTCATGCACTTGCCCGTGCTACCACAACCCAGTTGAGTACATTAGCTTGATCAAAATTGAAGATTCCTTCTTCTATCCATATAATAAGCTCAGAATTCATTCAAACACCTGAAATTTCTCTGCCAGACCTAGTTCCAATATATAAACAACATATCAACTACCACATGACATACCAGAACATGACTACATTCCTTTGTTGAATCAGCACCATGTACCGCATAATTCATCATCTGACCACAATGGCACTTCCTGAACCTTAATAGCCAAAACTTCACGAATATGGTGCTCCCGATGCACCTCATAACAAATATGCATACACCCTGCTATAATGCTGACGATACCACCACAACGGAGGAAATGTGCAGAAATTTGTACCCAACTGCAGAGTTAACAAATCCTTGAATTCCTCATCTTGACTAGAATCATCACTTCATTATGAACCTGAATAATGGTATTTGTTCTTTAATATACACTTCACATAACCTTATCGCACTGATCCCTGATCCGATAATCCCGTCTCACCCAGTATGAACTGCTTAGACAACAAATCACCCCAAACATGACCTACAGTCTCACATGATACCACATTGCGCCAATAGGTCATAACTCGAACATGATAAATAAGAAATGACTCAGGAAGGGCTATTCCATTCACGCAACTAATATGAACTTTTCTCAGAAATTAGGAAATAAAACATAAGAAAAATAAATACATATTAACCCTTCTCATCATCACACTGTTGCGGCGTGCAACCCGATCCAAATAACATACCCGTGGTGGCGTGCGACCCGATCCCATCATAAAACTCATATAAGGAAATATACACGGAGCTGAATCGCTCACTATTACACAAATTACTGAATATCGATCATAAGCACGCTAAGTGCATAATACCATCCTGGGGAGACTGATAATGCCGCATGCTATAAAACTCAAGCAACTGAGGTGTGACATATATATATACACTCTGGAGCTTAAGAGTTATCCTGCTCACATAACGTCCCCACTACGCGGGACTTCAACACATAGGAAATTAGCAAGTCGTTTCACAACTCACACGGCACAAATCACAATAACACATGAATTTGACGAAGACGAAACAACATCTGCTGTTCTAATACCTTTCCATGAAAAGCGCTCTACTGAAGTGAACATGCCTGGCTCATACGGAGCCCATAATCATATTTAAATCCATCCACAAACATCGAGCCACCTTGATCGCACCAAACTAAGCTAATAGCTTTTACCTGGGTCCATATTCACCCACTTTCTCTCATAATACACGAGAACAACCATCATCACCGGGACAAACACCCATAATCCATAATCAACTGAACTGAACGCCCTTCAGGCATAGATTCTCAAATAAACAATATTGCACTTCTTTATACTCAGTCCAAATCTCCAATCCATCAAGTGGCCACATGTCACACTTTATATAATCTTTTCGCGGTCACGCTTCCACGACCTTCCACACAAGGTAGCAAGTCTGCACCGAGTATCAATCTCAGGTGACACTGAAGATAACACCAGCTTATTCTGAACTTTCAAATCACTTTTTATTGCTCTTTCGATCTCATGACATCCTTATTAACACCGAACCGCAATCTTGATTCTTACTCCCAGTTACGGACTGTTTACCGCCCCTAACATGCCAACATGAGGTATCGCAATAATTCCATCATAACTTCTGAACCACCAATAGGGTGAACACTTCATCATATAGAAACCTCTTACTTAACTCAATTCAAGAGAACCATCACAACACACGAGGGAACTCCCACAATCACTCAACATGCAAATCCTTAAGTAGTAGTCTATACCACTATAACCCTTCCGGGATCCGCCCATATCTGACAAGACATAGCACTCAAATGCTCCCACATGGAATCCATTACGACGGCCGACCAACCCCGCACACACTGGCACAAACCACATGCATAACTTAAGCACACCGAAGAAACTGATCACTGCCGAAAATGTACCATTTCAACCATGGCTAATCAATCTATTTGCTTTTAATCATCTTCAATTGCTTCAGGAATAATAGCAACTTCCTTCAACTCATAGCAAGCTCAACCCTCACTCATCCCGAGTGACCTTGATTCACGGGACTATGCTACCTAAATCCCGCAACCCGTCTCATACCCTCCTGATAATCTTTCTACAATCCGGAGCTTATTTCTCTCACTCCTCCAATACTATCATGTATGCTGAAACACACCATAGAACATTCCAACCATTCTCCTTTTCTCAGAAATAACTCTGCAAAAGTTCGATTCTCGATCATACTGCTGCTTGAAACCCTTAAACGCCGCATTCTTAACTTTTGAATTCACTAGGACCGCTATTGAGAGTCATCCACTCTGACTGGCCTCGAATACAATCAACTCCAAGGCTCTTCAAGCACCTGAACACCCTTTTCCTTGAAGCACGTGACTGAGTCACTACCCTGGCAACTCTCATATGCCTTAAGAAAAATTCTGAATCTTCCAAAGCCTAACCCTGGCCCGACAGGGCCAACTTTTGCACACATTCATCAAATCCCACGCACAATCACCATTTTACTCCTTTCCCTTAGCTGAAACAACTTGCCAACACGCCGAAAATCCGCAACCCTATGAGAAGACAACCCTACAACCCAACTGCAGATGGTGGGACTCCCCCACTTAGCCCGAAGCTACTCCTTGCACCACTCTAGACCCTGTCGAGATCCTTTCTCCTTTGATGACACGATCTTGCTCAACCAATCCGTCCAAATTCTCTTGGTAGCACTCCCTAAATACTCAAGTTCTCTAGCATCATTCACACATTCCGCCCCCTACCGAATAGCCACTAGAACCCCTCACCGAGACCTGCCAGCCATGCTACCGCTACCCTATTCACAAGAGATGACCCACCTGTGGAAATCACCCGCGGACACCTTCCAACGACGCTGAAATGCGCGCTCTCTGCGACTTCAATACCCCATCCTACGTCCTGCTTCATTTATCAACTTTACTAGTCCGTCCGCTCCTCATGGACATCCATTAAATGCGCGACAATATCTTCAAATTCCAAGCTATGTTGTCGCTCCCCCACTTGAAGACACAAAACCTTACTCCTTTATTAACCCCAACCGGACCATTCATAACCCAAATGCCTTTCCCCTGCTGGAACTAAAATATCGAAATCTCGAAATCACACTCTGACAAGACCTCCCTTCAAATCATTCATCACCCCCAACACACGGGAACACATTCTATCATCATATCGATATCACACGATAACCAATCGCAAGCATCATCACTACCTGAGCATGGCCTTAACGCTTTCAGAAACCCAGCTACTGAGCTCAAACAACATATTATTCTTTTGCAAGGCCATAACAACAACCCCAACCAATTATACATGGAAACATCTCGAATTACATCCGTAGCACCATTTCAATTCCTCAAATTCCTGATTCATAGCAAGCGCTCTGCGACGCGTAAGATTGAGTAGGAACAAACATAGTCATAACCCTCAAAGGAATCAAATCGCACGATGAGGAATCAAGAAGGGAAGTACTCTTAACAGCCCTGTAGCCTCTCGAAGATAAGTACAGACGTCTCCGTACTGATCCGCAAGACTCTACTAGAATTGCTCATGACCCGTGAGACCTAAGGGAACCTAGTGCTCTGATACCATGTTGTCACGACCCAAAATCCATAAGGTCGTGATGGCGTCGGACATCATTGCTAGGCAAGCCAATCATTAATTAATTGAAATTTTTTTCTGTTTTTAACATTTATGAAAAGCATTTCCTTTCACTTTGTTACATATTAACTAAATAAAATCTGCCAAGTAAAACAATAGTTTAAAATATTACACTTTAACAAATATATCCCAACACATCCCAGAACCCGGTGTCACAAGTACATGATCAATTTCTAAGAATTTATACAATCATTACAAAGCCTGTCCGAAATACAAATTGGACGAGGAAATTTAAAATAATGTAATAAATACAGTACAGGACAGACTCTATCAGCTGCGGATCGCCTCCGGATGATGCAGCTCGCCTAAGTCTCTGAATCCCCCACATTGCTATGAAAGTACCTCTGCAATAAAATGCACAACAAGTGTAGCATGAGTACAAAAACAACGTGCACTCAGTAAGTCGCCCGCCTAACCTCAGAGAGGTAGTGACGAGAGGTCGAATTAGACACTCACTAAGGGCCAGCAAATTAATTAACAACATAAGATGAACACTGTAGGCATGTAAAGGTAGCAAAGCAGCAATACATATAAGGAACTGAAATCCAAGTAAATACTGGGAATAAAAAGACAACTACCACTTCCTCAATATTTTCCAAAATATCTTAAATAAACAATTTCCTCTTTGTTTTCCCCCAAATATGATAAATCAACAATTACTTCTTTATTTTCCCCAAATATCTTATCACTTCAAAAATCATGAAAAACATTTAACAATTTATCATGCGCATACGGGATAAGGACAACCGGCCTGAGCCGTCATAATAATCAACCTTGTGCACTACTGAGGATCGAACAGCCCGTACCAAAAGTGCACCTCTCAATAAAATACTCATCTCTATGCACTGCCGAGGATCGAACGGCCCGTACCAAAAGTGCACCTCTCAATAAAATACTCATCTCTATGCACTGCCGAGGATCGAACGGCCCGTACCAAAAGTGCATTTCTCAATAAAATAATCATCTCTGTGCACTGTCGAGTATCGAACGGCCCGTCCCATAAGTGCACCTCTCAATATAATAATCATGTCTATGCACTGCCAAGGATCGAACGGCCCGTACCAAAAGTACATTTTAAATCAGTTGTGGCATACGGCCCACTCCCACGAGAGTAGGGGAAATAACACTCCGCTCGCGGAATGTAAATTTCGAAGCGGTTACATGCAGACATGCACAATCAACAATCCACCCCAAATACGTCGGGAACACATATACTCGAGTAAATGACCGATTTCTCTTTTAAAAAACCACAAAAAAAAAGTATTTAAATCCTTTTTTTTTAAATTCATTTGCCAAGTTTATATAATGTTTAATAAGACAATCTTATCCGGAAATACAATTGCCCGCGAAGGAAATCAATTCTCTTTTTAGATATGCTTAAGAGAATAAACTATAATCTCCTTTAGTCATTCAATTACAATTTCAATTATATTAACAGTCTAATATCACTGACAAGATCACAGGTATAACATGTAAGACATGCTAGTGGGTCCTAGGCTACCCGGACATGGCATAATAGTAGCTACACACAGACTCCCGTCACCTCGTGCGAGCGTAGCCCCCGCAGATAGTAACACATACTTAATTAGTTCACCTAGGGGGACAATTCCCCCTCACAAAGTTAGAAAGGAGACTTACCTCGCTCCGAAGTTCCAATACCGGCTTTCAAGCCCTTCCGACGACTCCAACGTACGCACAACGCCCCAAAACTATCTAAACAACGACAAACCAATGAAAATATATTCTAATACTTGCAACAATTCCAAATTACATAATTTCCCAACTCCGCTCAGTGAAATGACCAAAATGCTCTCGGGCCCACGTGCTCGGAATCCAAAATTTCTCGAAGATAAATTCTACCCATAGACCCACTAGTTCAAATATACAATTCACTCTACATTCCATGCTCAATTCGTGGCTAAAACTCCGAATTACCATTTTCTAGGTTTCTTTATGATTTCCCAATTTCCTACCAATTTCCATGTCTAATTCATGCATATAATCTTGTATTTAACTTAAAGACGGGAGGAATTTACTTACCTAGACGTGCATGATGAAAATCCCCCATGAAGCCTCCCAAAATCGCCATGCCAAGATGAAAAATAGTGAGGAAATGGCCATAATTCACGGATATAAACATTCTGCCCAGACGACCCCTTCCATGCGATCGCACTCCCCTATGCGATCGCATAAGCCAAAATCAAAAGCCCCCAAAAATCCAATGTGCGATCGCATACAAGACCCTGCGATCGCATAGAGCAACCCAACAGCCTTCACAAATCCTTCTCTGCGATCGCAAACACCTACACGCGATCACATAAGCAAATTCCCAGGCCTCCAATTCTTCCCTTATGCGATCGCATACACTGCCACACGATCGCACAGGCCAAATCCAAGCAGCCTCCAAATCCTTCTATGTGATCTCACACCCACTCATGCGATCGCATAGAGTAAATACTTGTTGCACTCACACCAGAAAACCTGCAACCCTCTCAAGGAAAAAATCGATCCGTTGAGCATCTGAAACACGCCCGAGGCCCCCGAGACCTCAACCAAAACTACCAACCAGACCCAATACCTCATTCGAACTTAGTCGAGCCTCGAAATCACATCAAACAATGCCGAAATCACGAATCGCAGCCCGATTCAAGCTTAATGAACTTAGAACTTTCAAACTTCCACATTCGATGCCGAAATCGATCAAATCACGTCCGATTGATCTCAAATTTTGCACACAAGTCATATTCGACATTGCGGACCTTCTCCAACATCCGGAATCACCTTCCGATCCCGATATCAAAATTTCAACTTCCGGTCGGATTTCTCAAAAACCTTCAAATTTCTATCTTTAGCCAAATGACTCCAAAATGACCTACGAACATCCAAATTCACTTCCGGTCGCGCTCCCAACTCCAGAATCACCATACGAAGCTATTCTCTGGCTCGGAATCCTAAACGGACATCAATATCACTGAAATGCACTTCAGGCCAAACTTAGGAAATTTCTTCAAAAATGCTGACTTCCATAATATACGCCGAAATGTTGCCGGATTATCCAAAACCCGATCCGGACATACTCCCAAGTCCGAAATCATCATACGAACCTGCTGGAACCTTCAAATCCCGATTCGGAGGTCGTTTACTCAAAATTTCAATCTTAGTTGATTCTTCCAGCTTAAGGCTTCTGAAATGAGAATTTTCTTTCCAAATCAACTCTAAACTTCCCGAAATTCAATTCCGACCACACCTACAAGTCATAATACCTGAAATGGAGATGCTCATGACTTCAAACTGCTGAACGACACGCTAAAGCTTAAAACGACCGGTCGGGTCGTTACATGAAAACTCTGTAGATTTCCCATCTTTTTATTTGTTGACATTGTTCAGTTTCAATATTTTCAATCTTCTTTGTTGCCCAATTCATAAATGGATTGTATTTTGTTAAATATTTATTTTTCTGTGGTAAAATTTATACTTTAAAATATGTATTTTTGGTTAACAGTTCTACTAATTTTAGGATGTTTGTTACTCATCCATTTCCTAAAGTTTAATTTCATGAACTTAGCCAAGTAACTGCACCTTTATAATTTTTTCATGACATGTTTATTATCCAAATTATTTTCAATCTTCAGTTGGTTTCGAATCTACGTGAAAATTGATTGGAAAAATATCTTGAAGATTGAAAATTTGAAATAAAACAAGAATGGACACACTCAGGCTAACACGAATAAATTATCTCTCCCTCTCTCTCGATTGAAACTGTGTGTCCCTAGATCTAAAATTTTTAATTTATTTTTGCTAATTTTTTATTTGGAATAATAGATTATTTTTTTTTTACAGGAGCTAGCCCAACCCAACTACATGAGGTCGTGGGTTGACATGTGTCGGGCTGAAGAGCCACAATTTTAATGGGCTAGACAAATACCAGCTCAAGACTACATCTATGATCTAGCTTATTTTTTATTGGGAAAATGATATTGTATAACAAATCTCAAAATAATAGTCAAAAATATATATTAAATATATTATATACAAAAATTATATAAATTTTGTTTAATATTGATTCAAAAAATATAATTCCTATTTAGTTAGGTATTTGGCATATTTCAAGTTTAATTGAGTCTATCTTTATTAGTGGCTTAGTGGTTAAGTTGGTGATGTTCAAACAATTATCTCTTAGTAAGTTAGACTAAATCCTTATATAAAGGGTGCTAAGTAGCTTTTGTTTCTAATGAATTAGAAAAGCAACGTAAAGTTCTTTGCATTAAATAATCTTTTTCTATAATAATTTTTCTTGCTTCTTCTTCAATTCTCCAACAATTCTTGGTATCAAAGCAGTGGGAAATGAGAGAGTGGAACTCCACAAATTACTAACATTTTATTCTTTTTTCTCTTTTTCCAGATTATGTCAAACTGGGAAGGTAAATTTTTCTACAAAGGAGTCAAAATTGAGGGGGGGAAATGGCTACCAATGAAGCATCCAATACATCTCAGCAACTATTTCTTATTTTTAATGGGGATAAGTATGAATTTTGGAGCATAAAGATTAAGACTTTGTTCAAGTCTCAAAAATTGTGGGACTTGGTGGATAATGGCTATGTTGAGGAAGATGAAGCTCAAAGACTACGGAAGAACAAAAAGAAGGACTCCAATGCCCCGTTTTACATCCAGCAACCTATGCATGAGTCATTTTTTTCCAGAATTACTCATGCAGAGACCTCAAAGGAAGCATAGGATATTCTGAAGAAAGAATTCCACGACTCAACAAATATAATGACTGTTAAACTCCAGTCGCGCTAGTGTGACTTTGAAAATTCATCGATCAAAAGTAGCGAATATGTGCAAGACTAGTTATCTAGGGTGACTGCAATCGTTAATCAAATAAAGGCATATGTTGGAAAAATTAGTGATGAAACTATTGTCTCTAAAGTTTTAAGAAGTCTTAATAAACGATTTGACCATATTTTAGCTGCTACTGAGGAGTCCCAAGATTTATCTACTTACAGATTTGATGAATTGATGAGTTCTTTGCAAGCTCACGATGATAGATTGAATGTCTCTCATGAGAAGGGAGAAGGGATGGCATTTCAAATGAAGAGGAGTCTTTGTTTATAGGAAAATCTGAAGCTTCAAATGTTAGGGGGCATGGAAGCAGAGCTGGTTTCCATGGTCGAGGTCATGATAGAGGTCGAGATCCATTTGGGGGTGAGAAATGACAGTTCAAGAGCACCATTCATTGTCGCTATTGCAAAAAGTTCGTCCACAAGGAAGTTGATTACTAGGCTAAAACAAAAGGATGACCAAAAACATGCCAATACACGGAGAAACCACAAGAGGAGAGTAATCTATTCATGGCTCACTCCTCTGTAGGTGCTTATTTGAATGATGTATGGTTCATTGACAGTGGTTGCTCTAACCACATGTCTGGCACAAGGTCGTTGTTCAAAGATCTTGATGAATCGAAGAAGTCAGAAGTTCAGCTAGGAAATGATAAAGCAATGAAAGCCGAAGGGAAAGATACATTTGCCTTAAAAACTTCTCAAGGTAATATTAAACTTCTCCATGATGTGCAGTTTGTTCCTTGTTTAGCTCATAACATGTTGAGTGTTGGGTAATTGATGACTTGTGGATACTCTATTCTGTTTGATGACAATGCTAGTAGAATTCAAAATAACAAATCAGGTCAAATGTTTGTTTAAGTTCAAATAACTTGAAACAAAATGTTTCCTTCTCGAATTTTCTGATGTTGAAAGTTGTGCATTAGTTTCCAAAAGTGGTATAGAAGCTAACTTGTTCCATTTACGGTATGACCATTTGAATATAAATGGGTTGCAATTATTAGATCATAGAAATATGGTCTTTTTTTGCCTAAAATTGATGCTCTTGGTTCTGTGACGGATGTGTGTATGGAAAGCAAAATAGAAATTCATTCCCTGTAGGACAGTCCCGGAGAGATTCTATTTGTCTTGAGTTAGTGCATGCTAATATGTGCGGTCCTATGAGTGTTGAGTCCTTATGTAAAAGTCGATACTTTTTACTTTTTACTAATGATTATAGTCGAATGAGTTGGGTATGTTTCTTGAAATTCAAATCTGAATCATTTGAATATTTTAAGAAATCTTTTGTTGAGAAGCAAAGTGGCTATAGAGTCAAGATTCTTCAAATAGATAGAGGTGGAGAGTTTATGTCAAATGAATCCAAAACTTTCTATCAGGAAAATGGTATTCACAGAGAGCTCACAACACCATATACACTGGTGCAAAATGGTGTAGCTGAACAAAAGAATCGGACAGTTGTTGAGATGGGCAGAAGCATGATGCAAGCCAAAGGTATACCAAAGTGTTTCAGGGCAGAAGCTGTTGCTACAACTGTCTATTTGTTGAATATATCACCCAACAAGATTGTTCTTACTCAAACACCATATGAATCATGGAGAAGTAACAAGCCTAAAGTAATCCACTTGTGCATCTTTGGATGTATAGCTTATGCTTTGGTGAATTCATAGGATATATATAAGCTTGATGGAAAATCTGAAAAATGTATGTTTGTTGGCTATAGCGCAAAATCCAAAGCTTATAAGTTATATAATCCAGTAGTGACAAAGTTATAATCAGTAGAAATGTTGTGTTTAATTAAGATGCAAGCTGGAATTTTGATTCTGGGAATGTAAGTTCAAATATACAATTGGCACCTACTAAGATTGAAGAATGGAGAAATGCAAATAAAGAAGAGCTGCAAACAATTGAGCAAAATCAGACATGGGAGTTAGTGGATCTACCAAATGACAAAGAACCCATTGGACTCAAATGGGTGTTCAAAATAAAGCATCATGCAGATGGGAGCATACAGAGATACAAAGCGAGGCTGGGAGTTCGGAACCAAAATGTGATCTTTTTAGACTCAAACAACCGAAATGCGTGAAAAAAACTTAGTGACCAAAAACATAGCGTTCTTTTAAAGGGCGCTACACCTTAACGGTCATTTTTCTCGTTAAGGTATATCACAGTAAATATGTGCGCATACGCAGTATTTGCATTTTAATGCATAGTGCATTAATGACTGTCCTTTTTATGGGGATAAAAAGATTCTCTTTCCATCATAGATTCTACTAGTATACCTACTAAGGATTTAATTCATATGTATTGATTGATTGTGTAAAATGTTCTATATTAATATATGTATATTTTAAGGGAAAGATCAAGCAGTCGTTGTAGTATAGTGGTAAGTAGGGGTGTGCATGGACCGAGTTGGTTCGATTTATCAAAATTAAATCAAATCAACTATATCGGTATGGATTAGTTCGGCTTTGTCGGGTTTTCGGATTTTTTGTTATTTAAATATTATTTCAATCTTACTTTGTTAAAAATTTTAATAAGTAAATAAATGTATTTAGTAAAAATATACAAAAATTGACAAACATATTATCGATTAAATTATTCTTATGGGAGAATTCGATTAGTACACATAGTTGTTATTTTTTTTAGTCGTATGACAATAATTTTTCGTTGATGTACGCTTTCAGGTTAACCGAATTTAGTAATTAAACATAAAAATCAGTATGAACCTAAATATTAATAATCACTTCACATTCAGAAAAGATGTATAGATCTTAGCATATGATATGAATATGGAAAAACAAAGAGATAGACGCATTTCAGTAACACTTGATAAGAAAGTGAACTACAACCCATTATTTTTGGTCAATAAATATGGAGCACTTCATATTCAATTAAAATATATCTCCCGCAAGAGAATCTCAAATATTTCTAGACATTTTTTAAAGAAAATTCCATATAAAATCTTAAAAGTATATATAAAAAATATATATTATATGTCAGGTTGGTTCAGATTTTTTTTACGCAATACCAATCCAAATCAAACCAAACCAAGTCGGGATTTTTAATCGGTTAGGTTTGACTTTTAAATGGACACTCAACTATCCTAAATTATCTGCTAAAGTCACTTTCCTTTTTTTTTCTGTAACACTATAGTCACTTAACTATGCCTATAGCACTCAAAAGGTCACTCAACTAGATTTTTTAGATTTTGAATTATCAAATACCTATTTTACCCTCTAAAATATAAACATTTATCTTCTTTTTGTTCTTTTTAACTTTTTAATATTATGATTTTTCCTTTTTAATTTATATTATGGACGTACCTATATAATAAATAAATTTTGTTTATAAATTAAAAATAAAAAGTATTTAAGCATATATAAAGCCGGAATACCAAAATAATGAGCATAATAGAAAAATTAATTAGAATTGTTCGTAATAATTTTAGTATTAACAACAAAAATTTAAAAAAATTATTTAAATTGAGAATGAAAGAAAATAAAGATTGTAAAATATATATTCCATGCACATAATATAAAAATAATTATTTAAATAAAGATATTTTTATAATATACATTATATATGTTTGAAAATTATGCTCTATTATTTTATTATTCCGTCATTATATGAGCTTAAAACTAATTTTTTTATTTTTTATTTTATAAGTAAATATATTTTTCTATAGGTAAGTCCACAATGTAGATTAAAAAGAGAAAAAAACTTATAATATTTAAAAAGTTAAAAGAATTGATAATTTAGAGGGTAAATAGGTATTTGACAATTAAAAATTTGGAAAATCTAGTTGAGTGACCTTCTGAGTGCCATATGCATAGTTAAGTGACTTTGTTGTTACAAATGAAAGAAAAGTGACTTAAAATACATTTATTAATATAGAACATTTTACACAATCAACCAATATATATGAATTAAATCCTTGGTAGGTACACTAGTAGAATCTATGATGGAAAGAGAATCTTTCTATCCCCAGAAAAAGGACAGTCTATTCTTTATAGCATGCATCTGTATAGTGCACATCATTAATGCGCTACACATTAAAATGCAAATAATGCGTATAGCACATATATTTACTGTGTTATACCTTAACGGGCAAAACGGTCGTTAAGGTATAGCGCCCTTTAAAAGGACGCTATATATATTTTGGTCACTAATTTTTTTCACGCATTTCGGTCGTTTGAGTCCAAAAAGATCACATTCTGGTTCCGGACTCGCGAGGCTGGTAGCTAAAGGATATGCACAACATCAAGGTATTGACTAAACGTTTTCACATGTTGCTCGCTTTGAAATAGTGAGAACGCTCTTATATTTGGCTGCTACATTAAGTTGGCTCGTTTATCAATTTGATGTTAAATCTGCATTCTTAAACGGGGAACTAGAAGAGGAAGTGTATGTTTCCCAACCTGAGGGTTTTGTTATTAGAGGCAACAAGAACAAAGTGTACAAGATCACGAAGGCTCTTTATGGGGTAAAACAAGCGCCAGGGGAATGGTACAACAAAATTGACTCATATTTCCTGAAGAACGGATTTGAAAGGAGCGAAAGCGAGCCTACGCTATATATAAATAATAAAGGTATGAGTGATTGTCTGGTAATTTGTTTGTATGTTGATAACGTTGCTGAATTTAAATCATGTATGACGGAGTTTTAAATATCATATTTAGGTATATTGCAATATTTTCTTAGTTCACTTAAGTGAAAGAGGAAGGATATGAGATTTGTTTTTCACAAAGAAAGTATACAAAAGATCTTCTACTCAGGTTTGTTATGCGGAATTGTAAAGTGGTTGCACACGCATGAATACAAATGAAAAATTGCAGCTTGAAGATGATACCGATCCTGCTAATCCAAGTTATTATAGAATCTTGATTGGAAGTTTGAACTACCTGACACACACTCGTCGTGATATTATGTTTTCTATTAGTGTGTTGTCTAGGTATATGTTGTAATGACCCGATCGTCGTTTTACTTTCTAGATCCCTGTTCCCCTAAATAAGAATTCTCGTATGTGCTTTTACTATTTTATGACTTGCGGGGACGGTTGGTTTGGGTTTGCAAGGGTTCGGGTTAAAAATGGAATACTTGGTTCCTTAATGTTGGCTAAGGAGGGCTAAGTTTGTCTTGAGTCAACATTTTGAGTAAATGACCTCCCGGGATTTGACGGTTCCAATAGGTTCACATGATGATTCTGGACTTGGGAGTATGTTAGTGTTTCGGCGCGTAATGTTGAAAGTTGGCTTATTAAAGGTTTAAGAGTTCTTTAAATTTGGTTTGGAGTAGGTTTTGGTGTTATCGAGGTCCGTTTGGGATTTCGAGTACGGAAATAGTTCCGTATGGTGGTTTAAGATTTGCCCAGCATAGTCAGCACAGAAATCGCAGATGCGGACAAGGTGGGCACAGATGTGCGACCGCAGAAGCGAAGAAGGGCACAGGTGCGGCTCGTACGCCACAAGATTGGGCTCGCAGAAGCGAGCCATTCTTCTGTAGATACGAATTTAGGCCAGCCAAGGGAGGACCGCATCTGCGATGAACCTTCCGGAGATGCGGAGCCACAAATGCAGCCAAGGAACCTCAGAAGCAGAAAAACCGTTGGGGAGAACCTTCATTTATTACATGACTTAGGAGATTTTGGGTTAATTTATTGCATTCCTTGGGTTTTTTGGAGCTTTTAGTGAGGGGTTTTCACTAGCTATTCGAGGTAAGTAATTTCTATCCAATGTAAGTTAAATACATAGATTATGGGTAGATTTTAACATGTAAAATTGTGAGAATTATGGGTTTAGATGAAAACCTAGGTTTTGATAAGAAAATGCAATTTAGCTACGAAAATGATTTTGGAATGGGATGAAAATTATATATTTGAGTATTCAAGGTTATGGGTAACGATTATCTTCGAACAATTCTAAAATCCGGACACGTGGGTCTGGGGATGAATTTTAGGAATCTTCCAATTTGCGTTAGTTAATTACTCTAATAGTTAAATTATGGACGTTTGAACATGTATTGATTAATTTATACAACATTTGACTAGTTTCGTATTTTTCGATACCGAGTTGAGGCTTTCAAGTGAATTTGAGGGCGGAAACCGAGCTTTGAGACAAGGTAAGTCTCTTGCCTAACCTTGTAAGAGGAAATTTACCCCATAGGTGATTTAAATTACTATTTTCTCTTAATTGTGGGGGCTACGTACGTACGAGGTGACGAGAGTCCGTGTGTAGCTACTAATTATGTTTATGTCCGCGTAATTTAGGATCCAAATCATCAGATACTAGTTAAATTTGCACCCTATTTGTTAATTAAAGTGCCTAAAATTATATTGAAACTTGATAGAAGAATTGCAAAAGACCGGCTTCCACTTACTTGAGTTTTGGCAGGATACTTGACCGTTAATATAAATTTTGCTCCTTTGTGTATTAGCTTTGTAATAGGACTTAAATCGAATGTTTATAAAGTATCCTCTCTTCTTGTGGAGCGGGCCAAATGCCTCGACAGTAGAATAGATGCATCTATGGTTCGTGCCGCTCGACCCTACGCTCCAGTTATGCCACTAGTGGATCCAGTAGAGGATCCTATTATTAAGGATCAGGGTGAGGTGCCTGAAGCAGAGCCAGCCCTAGTGGATTTCATGTTCGCATCGGGATTCCAGGAGGTCATGGACCGTATGATGCGGTTCATGGATTCTATGACTCAGATTGGTTTATTTCAAGCAGACCCAGCCATATCTCAGGCGAGAGGGGGAGCGCAGACCCCTACCGCTCAGGCTCCTGGGCATGCAACCGTATATCATACCCCGGGTGCACTACCGGTGGCCGGAGCCTAGCCACTAGCGGCAACTATACCTGAGCCCAGACCAGCTGCGGTTGGCGAGCCGCATAAGCTATTGGACAGAAGGACCAGGCTTCATCCTCCTGTCTTTGGAGGGGAGTGACATGAGGACCTCGATGACTTTTGACCGGTGCAGCGACAGACTGCACAACATGAGGATATTGGAGTCCCATGGGGTGGATTTTACTACTTTCCAGCTGGACGGCAGGGACCGTAAGTGGTGGCAGTCATATCTTCTCGGCAAGCCAGACGGTTCTCCTCTTATTTTCTCTCTTTTACTTACGTTTTAGCTCAAAAATTCTTAAAGGTATTTCTGAGAACTAATGAAGTGAGCTTTCTTGCAAGAATATTGGGAAACAAGTCAAAGAAGTGAAAATCAACTCAAAAAGGAGTCAAAATTGGACAAGGACCAAAACAAGACAAAAATGCTTACAGTGCGGACCGTACAATACTGTGTGTGGCCGCAAACAATGAAGAAGCCCTGTTAGATTTTCTTCATAGAATGCGGACCGCACAACTATTGTGCGGCCACAGAAGAGAGATTCAGAGAGTTGAAATTTTGGGCAAGCTGAAGATATACGAACCACACCATTATTGTGCAGCCGCACTCACAATTGTGCGGTCCGCAAATGACCAGAATCAGAGAGCCTTGATTGAAGATGTGCGGACCGCACTATTATTGTGCGGCCCTAGGATTCAAAGTGCGGCCGCATTCATAATTATGTGGTCCGCAGAAGAATGTCCAGTCCCAGCCCAATCTCAAGTGTGCGACCACACTCAGAAATGTGTGGTCCGCACAATAGATGAAGTGCGGCCACATCCCACTTTTATGCGACCACAGAAAGCCTAGTTGACCATTCAAGCTCAGAGTGCGGACCGAACACAGAATTTTGCGGCCACACAACCTCCGCAGGGGTATTTTTGTTAGATATTTTCAGTTTATTATAATAGAACTTTTTTTTATTTTTAGGTTAAGTTGGATCAGTGTAGAGCACCTGAGCCGTTTTCTTTACTGTATTGAGTAATTTTCTAGTAGATTAGCTTCTAAACATTAGATTTCTTTCCATAATCAATAATTATGCATTCCATCTTAATTTCTTCTTTTATTTCTTCCTTTTATATGAGTAGATAAACCCTTAGCTAGGGTTGGGTCATGGGTACTTAATGGGTTATTGATTTAGGGCTTATTTATGATTGGATATATGTTATTTAACCTTGTTCTTGCTTAAATTCTAGAATTAATGGCTGCAAACATTGATTCATGCCTATTTGACCTAGTCTCTACTTGAGAAATATATACTAAGTCTAGTAAAACTTGGTTAACTAGGAATTGGGGTGAACTCAAGAAATTGATTGCCCCAATTAAAGGGTCGAATCTAAATATAGTAAGACCCGACTAGAGCATTTATCACTTACTTTGTGAAATACCCATTTGAACTTGAGAAAGCCAAATTGGGCAAAGTCACTCAAACTATCAAGAGGTATAGAGTGAGTAATTGAGTGTGATTTCTATATTGTATCCCGATCAACCAAACATGCCCTAAAGCTTTAAATCCGTTAGGTAGCCAACTAAGCGGAAGTCGCAACCCTAGATCCTATTATCATTTGAAAAATAACCAAAACCAAAAATATTGTCTCCTAGTTATATAATTGCAATCAATAGTTCAAAGTAGAAGTGGAAACAACAAACATTAACGTGGAAGAGTAATTTAGGACCTATCACACATTCAAACTAAGTATATACCTAATCCAAAATCTAACTCCATGTGGATTCGATCCCAACTTGCATTGGGTTTTATTATTGCTTCGACCGCCTCACTACCTATATTTGTGGTGTGAGTTTGGGCGAGATCAGTTCACACGACTCTTCTTGGATAGATATATTCCACCCTCTTAGAGGGCAGATTTGCAATTTAAGTTCGAGCAGCTCCAGCAGAGTCAGATGTCGGTGACCGACTATGAGGTGAGATTCTCTAAGTTGTCTAAACATGCACTTATGATACTTCCTACAAATGTAGAGAGAGTGCAGAGGTTTGTTGCGGGTCTGCACTCTAGTATTTAGGCCACTATGGCCTGAGAGGTTGAGATGAGGACTTCTTACGAGCTAGTCGTGGAGATAGCTCGAAGGATCGAGGGTGTACATCAGCGTATCCGGGAGCAGGCTTCGAGTATAAGTGATTTCGATATTTTGGAGAGTTGAGAGGTGCCCCGGCTAGGGGCAGAAGCCAGTTTGTGAGGGGTTAGTCTAGCAATCCCACATATCCAACCCCGCCGCCTCCTCGAGGTGCTCTAGTGTGATCTTATTTCATCGTCATGCCGAAGAGTTCCTACAACCCACCAGTTATTCAGGGTTCCTCCAATAGGTATTCAGGACTTCAGGGTCAGACTTCAGGTTACCATTCCACTGTTCCTAGAGGTTGTTTCGAGTGTGGGGATCTTAGTCATGTGCGGAGGTTCTATCCCAGGCTTCGGGGCAAGGCAGTGCAGCAGGGTCAGCAGTCTCTGATTCCAACGCCACCTGCCGCACCAGCCGTCCGGCCACCCAGAGGTGAAGGGCAGGTAGGTGGGGCCATCCTAGAGGTGGAGGTCATTCAGGTGGAGGCCAGTCAGGTGGTGCTCCAGCTAGGTTCTACGCTTTTTTGGCCAGACCAAATGTAGTGGCCTCAGATGCAGTGATCACATGTATTATTTCTGTCTGTGGTAGGGATGCTTCGATACTATTTGATCCAGGGTCTACATATTCATATGCTTCATCTTTTTTTTCTCATTTCTTGGGTGTTCCTCGTGAGTCCTTCGGTATTCCTGTTTATGTGTCCATATCGGTGGGCGATTCTATTGTTGTGGATCAGATCTACCGGTCCTGCATTGTTACATTATATGTTTATGAGACCAGAGCGAACCTTTTGTTGCTCGATATGATCGACTTTGAGATCATCCTGGCATGGACTGGTTATCTCCATATCACACTATTCTTGATTTCCATGCCATGACCGTTGCCTTGGCGATGCCGGAGTTGCCTAGATTGGAGTGGAGGGGTTCTTCTGTCAGTACATCTAGTCGGGTTATTTTTTTCTGAAGGCTCGACAAATGGTCGAGAAGGGTTGTTTGGCTTATCTAGATTATGTTCGGGACACTACAACATAGATTTTGGTGATTGATTTAGTGCCCGTGGTCTGGGAGTTCTCCGGTGTATTTCCCTTGATCTTCCAGGCATGTCACCAGATCGTGATATTGATTTTTATGTTGATTTGGATCCAGTTACCCAGCCTATCTCTATTGCACCATATTTCATGGCTCCGAAAGAGTTGAAGGAACAACTCGAGAGTTGCTAGTAAAGGGGTTCATCAGACCGAGTGTATCACCTTGGGGTGCACCGGTGTTATTTGTGAAGAAGAAAGATGTGACTAAGCGGATGTGTATTGATTACCGCCAATTGAAAAAAGTTACCATTAATAATAAGTACTTATTGCCACGTATTTATGATTTGTTTGATTAGTTGCATGCTGCCAGGGTGTTCTCTAAGATCGACTTGAGATCGGGGTACCATCAGTTAAAGATTCGGGATTCAGATGTTTTGAAGATTCGGGATTCAGATGTTTCGAAGACGGCTTTTTGGACTAGATATGACCATTATGATTTTCTATTGATGTTCTTCGGCTTGACTAATACCCCGATAGCATTTATGGACTTGATGAACCGGGTGTTCATACCATATATTGATTCACTTATCATTGTCTTAACTGGTGACATTTTGATCTACTCGCGTATCATGGAGGAGCACGAGCAACATTTAAGAGTGGTGCTTCAGACCTTGCGGGAACAGAAGTTATATGCTAAGTTCTCCAAGTGTGAGTTCTGGTTGGATTATGTGGCATTCTTAGGGCATGTTGTATCAGGCGAGGGTATTAAGGTAGATCCTAAGAATATTGAGGCAGTTCAGAGTTGGCCTCGTCCTATCACAACGACTGAGGTCAGGAGCTTCCTGGGGTTAGCATGTCAGTAGCACCTTTGACTACATCGACCCAGAAGGGTGCTCCGTTCTGATGGACCGATGATTGCGAGGCGAGCTTTCAGAATCTCAAGACCACATTGACTTCAGCACTAGTATCAGGGATGTGTACTGTGTATTGTGACGCTTCACGCGTTGGTCTGGGGTATGCATTGATGCAGGAGGGACAAGTTATCGCATATGCTTCACGTCGGCTGAAGCCTCACGAGAAGAATCACCCTGTACACGATTTCGAGTTGGTCGCGATTGTTCATGCTCTTAAGATCTTGAGGCATTATCTTTATAGGGTGTCTTGTGAGGTTTACAACGATCATCGCAGCTTGCGGTATTTGTTCAAGTAGAGAGATCTTAATTTGAGGCAGCGCAGGTGGCTTGAGTTACTAAAAGATTATGATATGACCCATCTTTTATCATCCGGGCAAGGCTAATGTAGTTGCGGATTCCTTGAGAATGAAGGCAGAGAGTATGGGTAGTTTGGAATTCATTTCAGTAGAGGGGAGGCCACTAGCTTTGGACATTCAGTCCTTGGATAACAGACTTGTGAGGTTGGAAATTTCAGAGCCTAGAAGAGTTTTTGCACGCGTTGTTTCCTAATATTCACTATTCTAGCAGATCAAGGCTTGCCAGTTTGATGATATGCACTTGTTAGTTCTCAAAGAGATGGTACTACAGGGTGGTACCAAGGAGGTTACTATCGGTAAGGATGGTGTTCTGCCACTCCAGGGTCGCCTATATGTTCCTAATGTTGATGGCTTGAGGGAGAAGATGCTATAGAAGGCACATAGTTCTCGGTATTCTATTCATCCAGGTGCTACGAAGATGTATCGCGACCTGAGGTAGCATTATTGGTGGCAGTGGATGAAGAAGGAAATAGTTAAGTATGTAGCGAGGTCCCTAAATTGCCAACGGGTTAAGTATGAGCATCAGAGGCCAGGTGGCCTGCTTCAACAGATGACTATACCTGAGTGGAAATATAAGCGCATTACTATGGACTTTGTAGTTGGGTTGCCTCAGACCTTGCAGAAGTTTGATGTAGTTTGGATCATTGTTGACAGGTTGACCAAATCAGCACACTTCATTTCGGTTGTGACCATGTATTCTTCAGAGAGGTTGGCCCAGATTTACATGATATCGTTAGATTGCATTGTGTGCATGTTTCCATCATATCAGATAGAGGCACTCAGTTTACTTCACATTTCTGGAGGGCAGTACAGAGCGAGTTGGGCACCAGGGTAGATCTCAACACAACCTTTCATCTGCGGTCCCACGGGCAGTCGGAGCGTAATGTTCAAATCTTGGAGGATATGCTCAAATCATGTGTGATTAACTTCGGAGGGCAGAGGGATCGATTCTTGCCTTATGTTGAGTTCTCTTACAACAACAGTTATCAGTCCATCATCGAGAAGGATCCATTTGAGGCTTTATATGGTCGGCGATGTCGTTCGCCCATCGGATGGTTTGAGCCCAACGAGGCTAACTTATATGGTACTGATTTGGAAAAGGATGCCTTGGAAAAGGTAAAGTTGATTTAGGTTGGACTTCGCACATCACAGTCCAGACAGAAGAGTTACGCATATCATAAGGTGCGTGATTTATGGTGGGCGAGAAGGCTCTCTTGAAGGTCTCACCGATTAAGGAAATCATGAGGTTCGGAAAGAAGGGCAAGTTGAGCCTAAGGTTTATAGGTCCATTTGAGGTGTTGAGACGAGTTGGAGAGGTTTATTACGAGCTTTCCTTGCCTCCCACTCTATCGGGAGTTCATCCGATTTTCCACGTGTCTATGCTCCGGAGGTATCATGCCGATAGGTCGCATGTGTTAGACTTCATCAAGGTTCAGCTAGATGAGAGCCTAGGTTAAGAGGAGGATCCAGTTGCTATTTTAGACAGACAGGTTCGCCAGCTAAGGTCCAAGAATATTTCTGCGGTAAAAGTTTTGTGGAAGGGCCAACCAGTCAAGGAGGTGAGTTGGGAGGCCGAGGAGGATATACGGAGCAAATATCCACACATATTCAGCACTTCAGGTATGATCCTAGACCCATCCGAGGATGAATGTTAGTTTAAGAGGTGGAGAATTTAATGACCTGACCGGTCATTTTGCTTTCTAGATCCCCGTTCCCCTAAATAAGACTCTTCGTATGTGCTTTTACTGTTTTATGACTTGCGGGGACGGTTGGCTCAGGTTTGGAAGGGTTCGGGTTGAAACGGAACACTTGGTTCCTCAATGTTGGCTAAAAAGGGCTAAGTTTGACTTGAGTCAACATTTTGAGTAAACAACCTCGGAACCAAGATTTGACAGTTCCAATAGGTTAGTATGATGATTTTGGACTACCTAGGAGTGTTTCGGCGCTTAATGTTGAAAGTTGGCTTATTCAAGGTTTAAAATTTCTTTAAATTTGGTTAGGAGTAGGTTTTTGTGTTACCGAGGTCTGTTTGGGATTTCGAGCCTAGGAATAGTTATGTATGGTGATTTAATACTTGCACGCAAAATTTGCTTCCATTCTGAGTAGTTTAGGTATGATTCGGCACATTCTGAGCAAGTTGGAAGAACTTGAAGTTCATAAGTTGATTCGATTTGGTTTGGGGTGTGATTCTTAGTTTTGGTGTTGTTTGTCGCATTCCGAGGATTCGCGCAAGTGCGTCTCATGATTTCAAACTTGGGGGTATGTTTGGACGGGGTCTCGGGGGCCCCGGATGCCATTCTAACGATGCCCGGAGGTCGTTTGGCATTGGGTGAATAGATGAAGCACCCAGCTTCTGGTGCAATCGCACCTGCGGAGGGCCAGCTGCAGGTGCGAGCTCGCAGAAGCGGCCCAGCGTAGGCAGCCCAAAAACTGCAGATGCGGACAAGGTGGGTGCAGATGCGCGACCGCAGAAGCGGTCAAGGGACCACAAAAGCGAGGAAGGGCGTAGGTGAGACTCGTACGCCGCAGGAGCAGGCTCGTAGAAGGGAGTCTTTCTTCCACAGTTGCGGATTTAGGCCAGCCAAGGGAGGAACGCATCTGCTATGAACCTTCCGCAGATGCTGAGCCGCAAATGCGACCAAGGAACCGCAGAAGCGGAAAAACCGCGGAGCAAAACCTTCATTTATTACGAGACTTAGGAGATTTTGGGTTCATTTATATCATTCCTTGGGCGATTTTTGGAGCTTTTAGAGAGGGTTTTTCAGTAGCTATTGGAGGCAAGTAATTTCTATCCAAAGTAAGTTAAATACATAGATTATGGGTGGATTTTAACATATAAATTGTGAGAATTATGGGTTTAGCTGAAAAAAATAGATTTTGATTTTAAAAAATTAGAATTTAGCCATGAAAATGATTATAGAATGGGATGGAAATTATATACTTGAGTTCAGAAGGTTATGGGTAACGATTATCTTCGAACATTTCTGAAATCCGGGCAAGTGAGCTCAGGGATGAATTTTAGGAATATTTCAATTTGGGTTGGGTAATTACTCTAAAAGCTAAATTATGAACTTTTGAACATGTATTGATTAATTTATACAATACTTGACTAGTTTCCAAGTTGAGGCTTTAGAGTGAATTTGAGGCCGGAAAGCGAGCTTTGAGACAATGTACGTATCTTGTCTAACTTTGTAAGAGGGAATTCACCCCTTAGGTGATTTAAATTATCATTTGCCCATAATTGTGGGGGCTACGTACGCACGAGGTGACAAGAGTCCGTGCATAGCTACTATGTTAATGTCCGAGTAGTTTAGGACCTAGTGGCAGTGATTGGGCAGGAAGTATAGATGACAGAAAGAGTACCTCTGGAAATGTTTTCAGCTTGGGATCTTGAGAAATTTCGTGGTGTTCGAAGAAGCAAGGCGTGATTGCATTATCATCATCGGAAGCAGAATATGTTGTTGTAACTTCAGCAGCTTGTCAGGCCATATGGTTGCAAAGATTGTTAGTTGATGTTTGCCATCAGTAAAAGGGTGCAACGAAAATATTCTGTGACAACAAGGCAACGAATTGCAATGACAAAGAATCCGACTTTTCACAGCAGAACAAATCACATTAACATCAGTTACCCTTTCATTCGCAGTCTCAGAACAAAAGGATAAATAGAGTTGAAGTTTTGCAGAGCAAGGGATCAATTGCTGATGTCCTTACTAAGGCACTCCCACAAGCCAAGCATGATTATTTTTTACAGCAACTTGGAGTTAGTAGTTTTGAATCAAGGAGGAGTGTTGAATATTGATTTAAAAAATGTAATTCCTATTTAGTTGGGTATTTGACATATTTCAGATTTAGTTGAGTCTATCTTTACTAGTGGCTCAGTGGGTAAATTAGTGGTTCAGTTAGTGGGTCATGTTCAGACAGTTATCTTTTAGTAAGTTAGACTAAATCTCTATATAAAGGGTGCTATGTAGCTTTTACTTTCTAATGAATTAGAAAAGTAACATAAAATTCTCTACATTAAATAGACTTTTTCAATGATAATTTTTCTTGCTTCTTCTTCAATTCTCAACCAAATTTTATATACTTTTTCGGTTGCCAAATTTAATAGTTTCTGGCACGGGCTAAAAGTGATAATATCCCTTATTTATTGTACAAGCTTGCTTTCGACTTATGGAACCAAAGATGCAAAAATGAACAGTAAAGTGCATTAACATAGAGGGTTTTCTTTTTCTTGAAGTTATAAACTCCAGCACAATATATCGAAATTTCACTTTTAAAAAATTTAAACTCCACCATACGATACTAGAGTTTAACATTTAGAGGAACTTTTAGATGTTCAAAGTTCAATAATTTTTCTTAGAGCTTTTCATATTTTTATTAGGGCTATTTTTGTTCAAATATTCTTCGTGTCAAAAGAGTGGCTAATAAGGACTTTCTAAATACTAAACTCTAGTAGCAAGAATCAAAAGTGACTATTTTTTAATTTTTCTCATAATGACCTAGGGGAGTGATGGTGCTTAATTTTGGCCCAATAGGCCTATACAGGTCCGCCATCATATTTTATTTTAAAGAGGGGAAACTACCATTTATGTCCATTTATAAGTAACTCATTATAAAAATTGACCAATTTTTAAAATATTACTAATATTAGCCAATTAGCTATTTGTAGAAAAAAAGGTCAATTTTTGCTTTCTTTTGAGTGGGTGTTATTAGAATAGATTGGGTACATCTTAAGGAGCTCTAATCTCAGTTTTGGGATGATTTGGTGAAGTTTTGAGGTGGTTTGAATAGAATATTCGAAGTAAAAACTGACATAAAAAAAAATGATATGTGCATCACACTATATATCATTTGTGTATCACATATGTATCATATTTGTATCAATTGTGTATCATACGTATACTTGTGTGTGAGATACATGCGTGATACATGTGTCGCCGAAGATTTTTTTGAACTCGATTTAATTATGAATTTTGATACAAAACCAGTCCAAATCACCTCCAATCTTCCTCAAATTTTGTATATTGACTTATCTATATCTTTTCAATGAATTTCAATTATACCCATTGAAAATTTTTCTTTTTTGCTTAGGTTTTTGGAATATTGTATACATTTTTTTTCGTATTTCATCACCTTATTTGCTACCTCATCCACTAAATTTCCTTTCGGTCTTGCATCTAATGTTGCTAATCACGCTTAAAAATATGATAGGAGATTTTTGCATGTGATTCTTTGAGAGAAAGAACTTTATTTATTTGATTTTTTAATTTTTATATGTGCTTGGCTAGTTTTGGTAAGTCTATGACTAATGGCTAGAGGTTGGTAAGTTGAGACTTATTTGGGACATTTGTGTAAGTAGGCACCGCAAGAGTTTTCGAGTAAACAAGAACCGATGGTAGCTTTTTTATGTGGTAAAAATCACTTTTAGCTCACGGCCGAAATTTTTTTCAACCGATAGCTATAAAGTATATAAAATTAGTATATTTTTTTGTATATAACCCACCATAATGTGTATATATACAAATATACAAAAAATGTATATCCTTTCAGCTATTATTTTGAAAGCACTTGTACAATATCATTTTCCCCTGTTTTATTGCATTCACAATTTTCACAATGACAAGCACAAGTAAACTTTGAAACATATTAGATGAGAGATAAAAAAACAACAACAACAAATCTAGTTTGATCCCAACATGTGAGGTCTGGGGAGGGTAGTCTGTATGCAGACCTTACCCCTACCTAATACAGGTAGAGAGGCTGTTTCCAATAGACTCTCGGTTCAGGAAGGGCAAGAAGAAGAGGAGGAAAGCAAGGAAGGAAGAAAGATGGAAGAGAAAAGAAAAGGGAGAGATAAAGGATAAGTAGTACCGAATAATAGCAACAGGGAATACAATACCTGAGGCGAACAAAACCACATAACTAAATAAAAATCTAAGAATTAATATGAACACATTCTAGTTTTCACAAAAACACCAGTTTGATATATAGTTAGATTTAGCCTTTTTTCATTTGACATCTCTAGCCCCTCCTACATTTTCATCTTCCATATTTCTTAATCACATTTGCTATTCCCCCCTCTCTACATTTACATAACTTTCTCCCCCCTCTTAGTGTGAACGAACATCCTGAGGATTTTCGACAACTATGATATACAATGTTAGAATAATCTTTGTGCATTTAAACTGCAGTTTTTGTAACAATATTAGGTCACTTCTATAGTTGCTGGTTTTGGATTTCCTTCACCAGATTTAGCCTTGGGTTTAACTGCTCGCGACGATCTCAACGTGGATGGTGAACTAGATTTTGGAGAGGAAGTTGACTTGGGCTTCCTCCGTTTGTGTTTCCTGGGAGGACTAGGAACATCTGAAGTTGTCATGTCCTTGTAAATGTTATTTGCTGCTGTTTTTTGTCTCGCTATCTCCCCACAACCTGTCCAAAAGATACATATATATATATATATATATATATTCAGTAGATCAAAAATTAGGAGTATAGATAGCTAATTTAACTCTGGTTGCGTGAGAGCGGGAAACTGCACATGATCTAAAATCTATGTTGCTCGGACTCTCCGAAAAATGTCACCTGGTGCATATCTGATCCTCCAAAAATAGTGTATTTGACACGAGTATGGCATAAACGCGACATAGTCTAAAATTACAAGAAAAAATCATACTTATAGTGTTTTCAAGACATCTTTTGGTTGTTAATCAACAGAAAACGGTAGGTGATTTCTTACCATCTGCTTAAATCTTGGTAGGCAGAGTTACTTGATACTTGTATTGATTGGAGATATCATGTAATCGACGAAATAATCGAGATGCACACAAACTGACTCCGACACCACCGTAATAAAAGAGAGGACATTTTGGTTGTTAATTGTTGGCTTATTCAGTAGATGTTTGTGGTGTGCAAAGAGGAAAAAGATTTATAGTAAAATTAACCTTGAGATGACCAAGCAGAACCAGAACTGCCAATAGAAGTTGCTGCAAATTCCGGCCCTGCCTTGAATGCTTTCATCTTGCAAATAAGAAAATAAAAAAATGAAATGAAATGTCAGGTATGAAAAAGCTCTTAATACAAAATAATAAGATGCAAAGAGGAAAATACTGAATCGCGCCTGGCGTTTAAACCAAACCAAGTAATTCAACTTTAAGAATTACAAAATAAAGTTGAAATGATAAAGTTTAAACGCAAAATGTATATCTCGTGCTTAGTATAAATATCGGGTGCGAATAAATTATTTTTAGAGTTCCAATGAAAAACGGAAAACCACCCAATTGAAGTAAATACCCGAATTTTATATTTCGAGGATCAATACGTTCTTGAACCGATAACCATCTTTCGGCTAACCTAGCCTCCTCCGTCCCTCGGGACCAACAAGGGGCAGTACAGGAATATTCACCTGTTGTCCATCGACTACGCCTTTCGGCCTGATCTTAGGCCCTGACTCACCCTTTGCAAATATGTGAATAAAAGAATGATAAGAAAAGATAATAACATACCCAAGTGGGTGTATTTCCAGAGGGACCATCCCAACCAATATGTGCAACATGTTTAACATCAGTTGGACATCCTATCTCCAACTCCCTCTCCTTAACAACTGTAAATTACAAAAACATTTTTACCTTAGCCTCCAAATTAACCCAAAAACACACACAAATTCCATTGAAGGAAAAGGCATTACCAAAAATACTGGTGATATATTTGTAAATCCCCTTCACTTTGGTTGCCATGGTATAGGCTATAAATTCCCAAAAAGCCAATAGGAAGAACTGATTTCTTTGCCTAACCAAAAGACAAACACATTAAACAGAAAAATTAAATTAGAAACACTTTACTCTATTCATATGTAGATAACAAAATGCAAATTGCGAAAAGGCAAACGGATCAATTGAATCCCCATCACCGGTAAAAAGTAAAAAGGTAAAACAATTCGAGGTATGATATTCTTGCCCGGTGCACAAAGCATCCTCGTTCACACGGGGTCCGGGGAAGGGACGCACCCCAGTGGGATGTGAGTAGGCAGCCTACTCTAATGCAAGCATTACTGGCTGATTTCACGGCTCGAACCCGTGACCTAGAGGTCACACAGAGACAATTTTACAGTTGCTCCAAGGCTCTCCTTCCGGACAGAGGCAGACCTACGCTATACCGAGAAGGGTCACCGGCACCGGTAAAGTTCGGCGAAAATTTCATGTATACATGTATATGTTTTTAGAAAATAGTGATATATTAATAGTGGGAACCCTATATACAAAACAAACTTTGGTTGAATCCAAAAATGCATCCCCCGACTTTCAAATCTCAAACATTCTTGCGTTTGTTTTTAAATCTCCTTATTAGAATTCCAACGTTCTTGATTGACGAAAGGAGAAAGAAGACAAGGAATGTAACGACACAATACAATACCTTTTTAGGTAAAAGCTTAAGCCATGCAGAAAGATTTTATCTCCTTTTAACTGCATTCCCCATATATATTCTTTCAAATATTGTTGGTATTATATGCTTATTGCATGCATATATGAAGAACAAAGAAGAGGAAATTATATTAAAAAGCCAGAAAGTTGGTGGATCCAAAATGAAGGAGAATGAGTTGAAGAAAAGATATGATATTAGGGCAAAAAATTGCCCAGAGGAGTTGAAAAGAAACCTTTGTTTTTATTTTTCCTCTCTTTTTCTCAAATAATTGTTTGAATGGGGCAAAATTTTTTGTTTGGATAATCTAAAAATACAGAGAGGGAGAAGGAAGGAGGGATGAATAATTAGAGAAAGAAAAAATTAAGAATTAGAAGTAGAGGTGGACAACTACCTAAACTGTCCAAAAGGAAAGGTTCAGAGGTTGGCTTACAAGAAATCATGTATTAATATATTTTTTTATAGAAAAAATAGTGGTGTTCAGACGAATTTGGTCACACCTCGACTATTAAATTAGGTATTTTTTATTCCTGACCGGTATATAGAGGTGAAGTCAAAATTTAAAACTTATAGTTTCGGTGGGTCTAAATTAATAATTTGTACATATTTAATAGATTTTTTAAGACGAATACAAGATTTGAACAAAAGCTATTGGATTCGGCCAACCCGTATTCCACTCTACCTCCCCCATCGTATAAAAATCGAGTAACTTTATTCATTAAGGTTTAGACAGATTGAAGAATATCATCTACTAGCATTTTGTCACTAAAGGGATTTAAATCCTATTTTCTCGTGATTTTTATGCACTTCATTGATTATTACGTACAAAGAATAAAGTATCAGCAAAACCCATTTGCATTTTTTTTTTCTAAAGAAGTTTGGGAAAACGATATATAGCTGAGGGTTCTCATGATTTAACCAACTTTTGTTTTGACCTTTAAAGAAATTATATTAATTATTATTGATTGTCAACCTCAGGAGTTGTTTCCCTTCTAATTCAAGAACAAAGACTAATTCCAATTCCAAAAAGTCTTTATATAGCAAATTTAATATGTTTATTTTTCATTTAGCTATATGTCTCGATGCAATGTTTCATTATCCTGAGTGTACAATCAGATAAATGTAGCAACATTGCATATTAATCAAGTATTTTACCAGACAATAATTTCAAAATATTATTTATATTGCCAAAACATTATTTGAAAAGCTTAAATTCATAAATATGCCGTCATGAATATTTTTACACTATCAAATCGCTTGAACATGCACATACATTTCACTGGCACGACAAATTCGTAAGAATACACGCTCCTAACAAATTTTGGCACGTCCAACAAAATGCAATTCCTACTATGGGGCACAACTTTTTTTTGTCGAACGATGAGACATCGTGCTTAGTGATCCTTTTCAACAACATATTCAGTGTAATCTCTTGGGAGGATAATGTATACGCAGATTTGAGGTTGCTTCCGATAGATCCTGGACTCGAGGAAAATATAGTTAAGCTTGAGCCAAACCACTATCTAGTGCTACGTCCACAAGTTTCAAAAGTCTCGTAGGGACAGAAATGTTATTACAATTTTAAAAATTTTTTTTTTTTTTAAAGTTCGTGCTGAATCAAACTACATTAACAGAAGAGAAGTGAGTTGAAAATTAAAGGAAAGTAAAAAATTGTAGGAAATGAGAATACCATGTACCTCTCTTAAGAGCGCATATGTCTTGTTCGATGAAATGCCTTTGCAAGATGAAGCAGAATCTGAATCTGTAGCCTGCCCTGTATGTCTCAAATAACTCCCCACAGTCCCTATTGTAATCGGCTTCTTTTCATCTGTACTATGGCTCGGTGATCGTCTCACAGAAGATGAATTAGCTATGTGTTTGAGTTCAACTAAAACTGGTCTCTCTTCAACATTGTTTTTGGAATTTGGTGTGTCGTCGTCTTGAGATTCAATTAACCAGCTTGAAAGGCTAGTATCTACTGTGATTTGATTCTCCTCTTTGAGCTTTGTTTGTTTTGTTGACTGCTTCATATAAGTAGTACTAGTTCTAAAATTAGGAAGATTCAAAATATTGATATTTTCCTTCTCTTGAATGGGATTCAACACTGATAATTGACTCCGATCTTTCACACTAAAACTGATGGATTCTGTACTAAGTTTCAATGGACTATTGACCTCCTTTTCACCCAATTCTGGATTAGGATTTCTTTTCCTAGAGTCTATGGAGAGCGAAAATAAAGACGACTCTGAAGATTGTTCTTGTTCAATCATTGCATTTCCAGAAAATTCAACATCATCATTTTTTTCATTATTATTGTTGGCGTCGTCGTCTTCCAAATCACTACTGTCGTTTAAATCAATAGCTTCAAATTCGTCATCACTATTTCTGCAGCAATGATATCTATGACTTGGAGGAAAAGATATATAGCTTGACGAACTTGATTCTTCTTCTTCTTCTTCTTCATTTACATTCGCTTTCTCCTCTAAGCAATTTGCAGATTCTTGGTTTGCTAAGCTCCTCTCATTGATGATTGATGATATATTTACATCATCAAATGTGACCTTCTTTCTGCTGCTTCTATTCAACTCCTCTTCTTCTTCCTCTTTTTTCCTGTTTGTTTTAGAGAATGAAGAGTGACAAATTTTTTGTCAAATGTGAACTTTTTTAGTAAATGTTAGATTAAAAAAGGCAGTCCGGTGCACTATACTTTCATTATGCGCAGGGTCGGGAGGGGCCGGACCCAAGGGTCTATTGTACAGAGTCTTACCCTGCATGCCAGAAGCTATTTTTACGGTTCAAACCCTATATGGCAACAACTTTACTAGTTATGCCAATGCCCCTTCTGTAAATATTAGATACTAAATCCACAATTTCAATAGTGTAATAGATTCGGTTTATAGCATATTGAATCCATCAAATTAAAATCCTAGATTCGTCTATGTAATTATTGTTAGCTTTAAAACATGACATCTACCGATCTCAGAAAAAAATTCTTACTTGGATTCTTGAATGAGGTTAATGGGGTTTGTAACATCCTCGAGCTGAGCTTCTTCTTTTGTAGCATTAATAATGGCTACAGATGCTTCACCATTTTCGTGTGTCTTGAGCAAATTCTTTATAAAAAATGAAAGAAAGAAAACAAGTATGAGAAGTTAATCAATATCCTCAAATTAAAACAATAATAACAAACCCAATGAAATCCTAGAAGTGCCTTCCGAAAAGGGTAGTATGTACGCAGGTCTTGCCCCTACTTTGAAAGTCAGAGAGATTATTTCTGATAGACTCTCAGCTCAAGAAAAGATAAAATAAAACAGTGACAACAAGCAATTGTAGACAGAGGCGGATCCAAGGTTAAACACCATGGGTTCAACTTTTAAGATTTTTAACATTTAACCCATTATATTTTTAAAATTACGGATTCATATCTACTATTTAATAATTTTTTTATTCCGCATAAAAAATTATGAATTAAATTGAACCGTCTGTCGGTATAACACTACATCAGCACCTGACGGTAGATACTAAGAAAACAGAAGATAATAAGAAAACAACACACAGTAATGATACAGTTACCAACCTGAAGAGTTTTAGGAGAGATGCTATTGATCTTGTTGTTACTTCTAATACATGGCTTTATGATTTTCTTGTGTTTGCAATTACCAAAGCAAGCTGTAAAACACCTCATTTTCTTCAACTATAATGATTGGGATTTGTGATAGAAGAAAACAGGGGGAAAAGATGGAGAATACTTTGGGACACAACGGTCAAGGAGACTTTTAAGTGCTTTGAATAAAGTTACCGTTGGCTCTGTCAGTACCACTGATTTTGTGGTTTTCGATAAGTACAAAGTGTTAAAAGCAAATTTAATTAAACCACTTGATTTATTGCCCCATTAAAATTAGAATCCTTAGTTTCATTCATTTATTGATACAAAAAGCAATGAAACAGTAAAAAGAAAGAAAAAGAAAGCTGCGCAAAAATGGAAAAGGAAGCAAAAAGGAAGAAGAAAAGATAGCTAGGGTAAAATAGAAAGATTCTTATCTCATAATGTTATACTAGTATTGATAATTACAATATATAGGATGAGTGAGAGGGTATTCCTCTACTGACACTCGAGCCCCTTCCTTAATGGGTTACTAGGACCTTTAGTATAAAAGACAAGAATAATTACAGGGCCAATATGTAATATCTAAAAGTTATAATTTAAAACTAAGCTGGGCCAAACTGTCACTTCTAGAAGATGTCATCAACTCCCATTGAACCAGAACTTGAGTTACGGCCTTGTTCCCTTTTTGCACCAATCTCTTATCCAAAATTTGTTGAGGTTGAGGGCAGTAAGGACTGGAAATGTCAATGATTAGGGGATGGGAAATTTTCTCAGGGAGTTTGTGGTAGAGCTTAAGTTGAGAGACATGGAATGTAGGGTGGATGAGGAGTTGAGGTGGCAAAGACAATTTGTAGGCTACGGGTCCAATTTTTTGTAAATTCTGGTATTGTCCATAATATTTGGCTGAAAGTTTAGAGAAATGAGAACCGGACATGCTTATTTTTCTGTAGGGTTGGATTTTAAGGTACACTCAGTCTCCTTCCTTGAGCTGACGATCGGACCTGTGTTTGTTGGCCTGTGTAGTCATCCTTTGTTGTGCTCTTTGCAAGTGATTTAGCAATTGGAACTTGAACTCCCTAGTGAGCAAACTCTTGTCTACCTCTTCCATTATAGAATCTCCATCCATGTAAGGTAGATGAAGTAGAGGGGGTTGCCCATATAAGGCTTCATAGGTGTAGTTTGAATAGAGGAATGAAATGTGGTATTGTACCACCACTCAGCAGCAGCTAAAAAGGAAAACCAGTCTTTCTGTGAGTCAAAACAGAAGCACCTAAGATATGTCTCCAAACACCTGTTAACCACCTCTGTCTGCCCATCATATTGGGGGTGATAGGCAGTGGAAGTGCTGGGGGTGACTCCATGCATAGAGAAAAGTTCTTGCCACAGTTTGCTAGTGAGGACTGGGTCCCTATCACTGACTATGTCCTCTGGCATCCCATGTAGCTTGCAGACATATTCCATGAACAGTTTGGCAATGTCACTGACTGAATATGGGTGTGAGATTCCAATAAAGTGAGCATACTTTGTTAATCTGTCAACCACAACCCATATGACAGATTTGCCATGAGATTTAGGTAGTCCCTCAATAAAATCCATACTAATGCTACTCCAAGCTAACGAGGGTAGCTTGAGTGGTTGAAGCAATCCTGGGTAAGGTGTAGTCTCATACTTGCTTCTTTGGCAAGTGTCACACTGCTTCACCTGTGTCACAACATCTTCCTTCAAACCCTTCCAGTAGAACAGTGCAGCAATTCTCCTGTAAGTGTGATCAATTCCTGAGTGACCCCCATGTATGGAACTGTGCCACAGATGAATAATGTCTTTCCTTAGCTGCTCATCAGGTCCAACCACCAATTTCCCATGTCTTCTGAGTTGCTCATGCACAAATGAGTATCCATTTATCTCAGCATCTCCTAGCTTCAGCTCAGCAATCAAGTCAGTGAGTTCAGCAGCAAGGGTCAAACTATGAGTGATAAGGCTTTACATGTCAGTTTTGACTGTGGACAAGGTCCGTGCAGCCAACTTTATTAGAGGTAATCTTGACAAGGCATCTGCTGCTTTATTCTCTTTGCCCTTCTTGTATTCAATGATGAAATCATACTGCATAAGCTTAGTGATCCACTTGAGCTGAGACCCTATGTGCAATTTCTCTTCCAAAAGAAATTTGAGGGCCTTTTGATCTGTTTTCACACTAAAAGATCTACCTGTCAAGTACTGAGCCCATTTATTCACTGCCATTACCAGGGCTAGGAGCTCTTTGTCATAGAAAGCTAGGGATTGGTGTTGCAGTGACAATCCCTTACTTAGATAGGCAATTGGTTGACCTTTTTGCATCAGAACAGCCCCAATACCCAAACTACATGCATCAGTCTCCACCACAAAGGGAATGGAAAAGTCAGGTAGGGTTAGCACAGGTGCAGTAGTTAAGGCTTCCTTCAACTTGTTGAAAGCCCCATTTGCCTTGCAAGACCAGTGAAAGTTATCCTTCTTGAGTAGATCAGTGATTGGTTTACTCAAGACTCCACACCCCTTGATGAATCTCCTATAATACCCTGCTAATCCTAGAAACCTCTCAACTGTTTGAGATTAGCAGGTTGAGGCCAGGCTTGGACAACTTCTATTTTTTTGGGATCAGTGGCCACACCTTCAGCAGAAATATAGTGACCTAGGTACTTAATCCTGTCAGTGGCAAAGACACATTTGCTCTTCTTGGCAAAGAGCTGGTGTTTCACCAACAAGTCAAAGGTGGTTCTAAGATGTTGCACATGGTCTTCAAAGATCTTGCTGAACACCAGAATATCATCAAAGAAAACCAAAATGAATTTCCTCATGTAAGCCTTGAATATGTGGTTCATCAATCCTTGAAAACTGGATGGAGCATTAGTTAGACCAAAAGGCATGACTAAGTATTCATAGTTCCTAGAGTGAGTTCTAAAAGTTGTCTAATGTATGTCGGAGGGGTTCATTTTGATCTGATGGTACCCAGCCTTGAGGTCTATCTTAGAGTATACTTTCGAACCTCCTAACTCATCCAACAGTACTTCAATGATAGGTATAGGAAACTTGTCCTTAATGGTCATCTTGTTCAAGGCCCTATAGTCCACACAAAGTCTCCAAGAACCATCCTTCTTGTTCACCAGAATCACAGAAGAGGCATAGGAACTAGAACTATATTGGATAACGCCTTGACTCAGCATCTCCTGTGTCATCTTCTCAATCACATCTTTTTGAAGGGGTGAGTACCTATAGGGTCGAGAATTTACAGGCAGACCACCCTCAATTAGGGGAATGTGATGATCAAACCCCCCACTTGAAGGGAGTAATTGCTTAGGTTCCTCAAACAGCTCCTGGTACCCTTTCAGTAACATTTGTACCTCCATAGGGGCTTCTTCATGTCTTGGAGATAGCTCACTCTCTCTGCCCTCATCCTGACAAACCTTTATCATAAAGATTTGAGTAGTGTTGACTGATATGTTGTTGAGGTTTAAGCCTGTACTGCTTTAAAGGATGGTGGAATCCCCTGCAAGATAATTGATTTTCCTTGGTATGAGAACTGCATCCAAAGTTTAGCAAAATTGACATGGATGTCACCTAATTTGCATAGCCATTGTATACCTATTACCACATCACAACTGCCTATAGGGAGCACTAAAAAATCATCTGTGAACACCATGCCCTGCATTAGCCAGGTAAATGCCTTAATTCCTTTTACTGATTGGATCACCCTTCCATCAGCCATTGAAACATCTTGTTGTTGCATTTGGTATACCTTGCATCCAAGTTTTTTTGTTGTTTTCTCGTGATAAAGTTGTGAGTTGAACCACTATCAATGAGAACATTGATTGGCTTCTGATCAGTGAAACCTTGGATTATTAGGGTCTTATACTCTCTAGAGCCATTCAAGGCTTCCAAGGAGATCTCGCAATTCTCGATAGGTTCTGGCTCCACTTCTCCCTCTTCAACAACCACTTCTGGTTATGTTTCTTCTGGAAGGATCACTGGTCCTTCTTCAAGTTCTAAGGAGTACAGTTGCCTTTTTGCCTTGCATTTGTGCCCTGGGGTAAATTTTTCATCACAAAAGAAACATATCCCATTTGCTCTCTTCTCATCCATCTCCGCTGGGGTCAGTCTTCTTTTCCTATTACTGTCAAAAACTACAGCCATTGGATTTTTGTAGGCAGCTTGACTCCCTTTAAATTGGCTAGTGGTTCCCTGGTTAGGAAATTATTTGGCTATGCTTGAAGCTTAAATGGTTCCCATAATGGCCTTGCACTGAGCAGCAAAATTGGCTTCCTGCAGCCTAGCCAAATAATATGCTTGTGGAAGGCTAGTGGGGTTGCCTAACTTAACTGCAGTGCTAAGCTCAGGTTTGAGGTTGTTGAGGAAAATTCTAATGGCATATTCTATGGAGAGGTTGATTCTAGTCATCACACTCACAAAGTCCTTCTGATAATCCTTGATAGACCCTGAGTGCTTAATGTTCATCAATTATGTCATGGGATCTGAATACTGAGCTCCAAAGCTGTCACAAAGAGCCCATAAGTACTCATCCCATGTAGGTAGTGGCATTTGACCCCTACTCTTCATGTATCCCAAATGCCATTGTAAGGCATCTCCCTCAAAATGTAGGGACACTAGTCTCATCTTCTGCTGAAGGGTCACTTCCTAATCAGCAAAGAATTGTTCCACCTTATACAACCAAGTTCTTAAATCATCTCCATTGAACTTAGGGAACTCTAGCTTGGTGTATTTGGTATAAGGTATATTGGGTAGGGGAACAGTAGGGTTATTTGGAGTGTTGGATTGGTTCAACGTGTTATTGTTATACTGGTGTTGGGGTGAGGTTGATATATATGGAGCTTGGTGATACAAGGGAGGAGGTATGTGGGTTGTTTGGGCATAATAGGAGGGGTGAAGCTGGGTAGTTTGGCTGTAGGCAGGATACTGGTATGACACCCCTAAATGAGGTCCTTGGTTCCAACTTACTATGGGAGGGTAGGTTCTCATATTATCTGTGGGAGTTGGGAAGTTCTGGGGTTGTAAGGTAGTAAATCTGGGGTGAGGAGAAGGTAGATTTGGGAGCACATAAGGTTGGGGAGGAGTTATAGGAGGAGTTCTAGTCATGACTGAACGAATTGAGTGCACTTGTGTTTGGGGCTGAGCTACAGTTGCATGAATGGAAGTAGGATTAGCAGCACGGGTTAGGGTGTTTCTCACAGCTGGTCTGAGGTTTTGAGTGAATGTAAGGGCAGGAGAGGTCAAAGTGCTCATGGTTACAGGATTTGTGTGACTGGTACTAGGTGTAGCTAGATCTCCAAAATCAAAGGGTCTATCACTGGGAGAGTAGAGCTCACCTTCTTCCTTTGGTGTGTTCTTGTCTCGTTCAGGTTGTTTGCCACTATGAATCACCTCGTTAAGGACCTCTCGCAGCTCACCCAAGGACTCTTCCTGCTGCTTGTTGCTCTACTCCTGGGCAGTTTCCAGTTGCTCTTGTCGAGCTGAAAATTTCACCATTTCAGTAGAGATCTTGTGTAACGTGTTCATAACTTCACTAATCTCACCCGCCATAGCCACAGAGCCAAGAAAGCGCTCTGATACCACCGATACAAAAAGCAATGAAACAGTAAAAAAAAGAAAAAGAAAGCTGCGCAAAAATGGAAAAGGAAGCAAAAAGGAAGAAGAAAAGATAACTAGGGCAGAAATAGAAAGATTCTTATCTCATAATGTTGTACTAGTATTGATAATTACAATATATAGGGTGAATGAGAGGGTATTCCTCTACTGACACTCGATCCCCTTCCTTAATGGGGTACTAGGACCTTTAGTATAAAAGACAAGGAAAATTACAGGGCCAATGTGTAATATCTAAAAGTTATAATTTAAAACTAAGTTGGGCTAAATTGTCACTTCTAGAAGATGCCATCAGCTCCCGAATTACCTAACTAAACTACCACGTCCTCCTTCTAAAGCGTGAGGTACTATCGTCGCAAGCTGCCTCGTATCATTTATGTAACGGATTTATGACTTCAATCGTGAGACACGTGAACCTATGATCTCATCATCAAATTAGGTATTTTATATACGTGTTTTTTAGAATTAGTCCAATATTATCTGTTGGTATTCATACTCCAAAAAAATTGAATGGTGCACTTGGTTGAATATTGGGTTATTTACCCTGTGGAATAGGGATGTCACTTAAAAACTTTTTAAAATTTTTTTTTCAATGCGACATCCATGCTCAAAAAATCCTTGATCTGCCTCTGCATTTATGATGTACTTTGTGTAGCTAATGAGTTACAATCAAACCTTTCTACAATAGCCTCGTTTGTTCCAAATATTTTTGAATATTTTAGCGAAGTGTTGTTATAGAGAACATATGTTATAACATAATATAAAAATCAGTTCTGAAAAAGTTTGGCTTTTATAGTGAATGTTGTTATGATGTTGTTATAGAGAGGTCTGACTGTAGTTTTTTCACTTCAATATTAAGTGTGTAAATAGATCGTTCCTACTAAATCGGTCCATTTTTATTGTACACGGTAAACTTTGCACTCTAATTAAGAAATAATAGGTACATATTTTACCATAAGGCCAATAATAATGATAATACTTCCAAAAGTGTTGAAAATAATTTAAGAAATGAGTCGTTAATGATGAGGATGAAACATGAAAATAAATATTCTCTTTCTCTTGATTTGCTAAAATAGACAAGTAAAAGTGAAAATGTATTTTAGTGCACAAGTAAAAATAAAGGAGAGTAATTTTTATGCCAAAAGCTCCAGAGTTGAGTTGAGAGTTTTCAAAAAAGTGCTTTGTGGTCCAAATCTCTACGACTTATGGTCAGAGAAGGATTCAGAATTTTAATTCTATGAGTTTAGCTTTTAAGGTTTTGGTGTAATGGCTTCCTGGCCACTTAGACTTGTAGGGCTTTTGAAAGTCGATACATAAATTTTGGATTTTGCCATTTGAACACACGAACTTGACGGAATGATTACAAATAAATACATCCAGTAGTGCGTGTATATCAATTGCGTTTATACGTACAACACGTCATAACTAGACTACTTATTACTTGACATGTGTTATTTGTGGGTCCTATTCTTAAATACTAAATAAGCAAAAAAGAAGTTACAAATTAAAAAAAAAAAGAAAAAAGAAAGAGAGAAAAGACTTGACACTTCTCTCTGTTACCCACCTCTCCCATCTTCTCCGTTCACCCACCTCCATTCCTTATTTTTATTCTTCTTTTTTTTTCCTTTTCTTCAATGTTTTTTCTCTCTCTTATTTCTAAACCAAATTCACAACACCACAATGCTCATGGTTAGAGTAGAAAAATAAATTTAATTTTGAAATTTCAGAAAAAATCAATAGTATCTGTGATTTTGAAACAATGGAGCCGCCCAATACTATGGTGAGCCGGCTAGGCTATGTCAAAGAAGGACATAAATGGTGAAATCGGAAAGAGGGAAGACGTCGGCCTCCGTAAATGAAATTTTTTACCCAAAACTCAATAATTTCCCTCTTATATTTCTCTTTACTCTATCTGTCGTCCGGTCTGAGATTGGATACAAAAGGAGGAGAGGGAGTTAATGTGAGAGAAAGGATTAACATAAAATTTTTAAGAAAATCATTGCTATTCTTTGTTTTTCAGTATCTCTGCTTGGATTTGGAACAAAAAGAGAGAAAAAGAACACAGGGGGTGAAGGGAATTTTTCGGGGGGTTGGGGGGAGGGGGTGAGCCTGATTTATTTTCTTTCTTTTTAATTTGGATTTTTTTTTGGTTCTAGATTTTTTTTTAATCAAAATTATTGTAGTCAAGCGCGTAATTTTCGTGACTTGCACACACTTTGTCCATATCATTTCTGTCACTGCCACATGTGCATGGTCAACGGTCAAATAGGTTTATTAGTTGCCGGATATGTGAGTTTGAGTGTTCAAATAGGAATAATGTAAGTTTGTATATCAGCTTTAAAATCCGATACAAGTTTAAGTGGCCACGAGGCCATTTCGCTTAAGGTTTTTATTATTGAACTCATTTCATTTTTAAAATTATGGATTCAATTTTAGAATTTTACTATTTATTGCAATTTTAAAAAAAAATTACGTATAAATTTATGCTCCACCTTGAAAGTTATGGATTCAATTAAATCGGTGTCAGAATGGATCTGCCCTGCCTCTGCTCATGGAGTGCGCTTGCTCATGTATCAAAATATTAAAAGACACTCTCAATCCTACTTATTTGTTAACACTGAAAAGTATTTACAAATCACAATAGTTAACATGAATCAAAATATTTAGAAAGTGTTGGGAAAAACGTAGTCGATTTTTTTTTTATTTGACTCTCCAAATAATAGAAGATTTACGCAAAGTGGAACATAAGGAGTAGTATTTATTTGCAGATTTATGTTGACGGAAAACTATAGTATTTGATTCTTCGGTAATCGACTCAAGGTTTGATAGCTTGTTTTGTACGTTGATCTTGAATTTGGATTTGAATGAGAATTTTATTTATTTATCATCGAAAATGTTTTCAATGTTTGGATGGTGAAATGCAATTTGTAGTGTTTTGTACTGAAAATTTTAAGTATCAAAGATCGATAATAATGTCTAAGTATCTATTGTTAATACAAAGCAACAATTATGAAAAGTGTTTTTCATTCCAATGCCATTTCCCATTTTTGACTGGTATTGATATTTGTATCCAACTCTGCTATTGATAGTTTGATATCAAACTATCTTAGACCTCATTTTATCATATACATCAATGCCATTTGTTATATCATTTCTAACATGTCCCCCTCCCCACAACCATTTCCAAATCTTGTCCAATCTGTATACAACAACAACATACCCAGTATTATCTCACAACATGGGGTCTGGGGAGGGTAGTATATACGCAGACCTTACTCCTACCTTGTGAGGATAGGGAGGTTGTTCCCATAGACCGTTGGCTCAGAAAAGTATAAGCACCACTTTAATGAAATCTATATAACCACACATAATTCTTAACATCCCCATTTCCATAAGCATTTGATGTCTTGGAAATTGGCAGACTCAAATATGACATGAAGAATCTTTCCAGCCCATAAAAAGAATCAAATTGCATGCTCAAGTTGTTAACAAAAATGAGACCCAACAAAATAGACCTGTTGCTGAACAAGAGTCGTTATGGAACAACAATAACAACAACAACAAGAACGACGACGACGACCCAGTAAAATACCACAAAGTTGGGTCAGGGGATAAGCATTTCCATCTCGCATTAGACGTCTGTGTCTACTTACTCCAAATTTCTGGTTATACCTAAAGGGGTACAATCAGAAGCCCAGACTAACAACTTCTCAAAGCAATAACAGCAAGATAATAAAGATAAGGAGCTGCTTTAAGCCTTTGACACCCTCGATACCATTGTTCGGACTAAACTAAAACAAATCACAGACCCATCCTTCTCTATCCCTTCCACCGTCTAGTGGCAACAGTAACTCAATGGTTAGGAAAAATCATGAAATGCTTCACTGACGCAAATGATCCATGACTTAAGCATGATTCCTGATAGAATTTTGTGTTCATTAAAACTTCTTCAGTCCACATATTAAATTCTTCTCTTTGAAACTGTTGACTTCACATGCTAGTAACTACCAAAAAACAACTTTCCCGAAAATTATTACTAAAAAAAGAAACTACATCTCACTCTAAATTGTGTTCTTTATGGTTGATACTATAAATCTGAAGTTTCGCACCATGTTGAAAAGCAGATGACTGATGGTAATTTTTTTTGCCTTCTGCTGAACAGAATCAGATTCCCGCTCACATTTCACAGATGATGCTAAATTCTTTTAACTCTCTCGGTTATCTTAGAAGTGGATACCCTCTCCTTTCTGAAGAAGTCTGATCCTATATCATTTTCTAAATTACGTAAAATCTTATGCTAGTGTTGAAAGGGGAAATCTTTTTGTTGGTTATAGATTCTTCAAGTACAGTTCTATACCATAAAGCCACAGTTTGCCCTCTAGATTCCTATTTCCCTTGCGTTCTTCCAAGTGTCAATTTCAGAGTTTTCACCAAACCACATGAAACATAATCAATCTGAGAACTCTTTGTTGTCATACTTGCTTTTAAAGGGAACCTAATTAGTGGCAAATTATCCTCCTACTCTTCAACATGGTCGAATTCTATATTGGCTTCTATTTTTTCTCTTCATTTATTTATTTTCTTAGTAAGTTACATGAGTTCCTACTTTTTCATTCTCAATATATAGAAAGGCTTCACGGACACTTGTGCCACTATAATTGGAAATCATTAACAATTTACATTATCAGCTTATTAGAGGACAGGATAAAGAAAAATGGTACTATTACGCGATACAATAACCTGTCCATTACTGTCCAAAATCTATCCTAACCCCTCTCTCAAAGCTCAACAGATCTAAACCAGCTAATGCCCTATTATTCACCTTCACACCAATTAGTAGCAGCACAATGGCAGCAACAATAACAATAACAACATACCCAATGTATTCCCACAAGTGGAGTCTGAGAAGGGTAGTATGTATGTAGACCTTACCCTTGCCTTCAGAAGGTACAGAGGTTGTTCCTGGTAGAACCTCGGCTCAATAAAAGCAAAATTGCAGCAGTTATGACAAACTATGGAAAGAAAAACAGTAACATCAAGAAAAAAAAATATAATCGAAGCAGCAGAACGGCAGCATCCTAGTAAAATAAACTTGCACCTGGGTATATTGTTCCCTTGAAGTCTAGAAGCATTAGCTGCAGTTACTCTGTTATGCAACATAATAAACCACGACCGACAGTAGAATCAAGTTCAAGCAGACCAAATCTTTGGTCTACTCCCATATCAATTGAGGTGGGACGTCATAACTTTACTTGTAGCTAACATACAAATCAGATACTCTATTAGACATGAGTATCTTCTCGCAGGTTAATGATGTATTCTCACTTTGTCACCAAATAGAAGTCCATTAATACCAAGGTGGATTATGGATAATTCTGCGCTAGGTTTAGAAAGAACATGGGGACACTAGGTAGGTTTTATAGCCAGTATTATTCCACTATTTCCAAAGCTTCTTATCGTCGTCATAGGAAGTCTATGATCCAACTATCACACCACAATGTTGGTGACCAATTTAGCAACATTACACTAGATTTCAATTTAAAACTATATGAACGATTACAAGAGGGGTGTGATTGCCAGGCTTGACACCTATGAGGTTGACACAATAACTATCCCCATCTTGCCATGTTTTTTGGCCGCGAAAACTCATAGAAGACATAAAATGCTGCTACTAAGTGGTATATCTCAACTAATTAGCCTACAAGTTTTAATTATTCTCTACTCAACTACCTGATTTTTCAACTATTTTTACAACCGACAAACCATTGTTTAAGCTTCGAAACTAGTCAATAATGGGCCCACCCCTCTACCCTTCTCCACTTAAATACAAGACTTAGTCTACAGCACGATTCGAGATCGTGATGTGTGCCTAGATGGCGACCACACATCCCGAACTGTACTAACTTTGCCATTGAACCAAAGCCCTGGGCCCCTAATTTTCATCACATATCACATAGAATATCATGAGAGAAAGCAAGGAATTCAAAACATAACAAATGTCAAAGCAGGAAGCAAATGGACAGATAGATTACAAAGTAAGTACGGAATCGTACGTAATCCATTTTCAAAACTTCAATTAGAACATGAAATGCTTCCATACAAGTCATAAAATCCATCCATCTGGAAACAAGCTAAAACTTCTCTGTCAACATATTGTATAAACTGGTACAGATCTCTTACCTAATGATAGCAGCCAAATCACTCAGCCAAGTAAATACCACATTGCCATGATCAATTCCAACTCGAAGGCCAGTAAGCATGAATACCATATCCGGTCTTCCAATTATCCAAATGAATCACTTTCTTCACAGCCCAAAATGAAACGAACAATGCAAAAAGCATCACTACCCTCTGCACAGTCCTACTCTTTAGTCTCACAAGAACATGAATCATAAAAGCCAACAACAACCCGACAATGGAGTACAAGAACCCGACCGCGAATCCTTCAGCTCCCAACTGCATACCTGACCCTTGGTAGAAGTATACCAACTTCCCCGGATCCTCTCTATCCACCATAAACATCGGCATTTTCCTAATTATATTATGCATTGCACCCGAAACACTGAAAAAGTAGACGAAAATCGACCCTGCCATCCACACGTGCTTATCGTGCAAAAAGGTGTCACCCAAAACAATCTTTTTTACCAAAAACGGACTCAAGATCAACCCTACAGCAACAATACCCATCATCTGTTTCTTCGAAATCATAGGTGGTCTATGAATGGGACCCACATTAATCTTTGTCTTAGCTTCAACAAATTCAGCCATTGATTCAGCTAACCTAGCTAAATCAGAACCGTCCATTTGAATCGAATCTTTTTTAAGATCAATAGCTGAAGGTGGGATTAAACGTAAATGGGGTAATGAATTAACCCCGAATAAAGCGAACGAAGTTTGTGATTCTTGAAATTCGATAGTGAAAAAAAAGAGTTTGTCGTTTTCAGGGTTATTTGTGTAAAAAGAGGAGGATAAAAGGTTAAATTCATTTTTCAGAGTGGGGAGTGAGAGTTCGGGTTTGGAATGGAGTTGTTTAGCGTCGAAAAAAATGACGAAATTGAAGGGTCGAGGGGTTTTAACGGTGAGGATTCGCCGGAGGAGTTGGTCGGAAAGGTGGATTACGCCGGTGGGAGATTGAGATCGGAGATCGGTTAGCTCCGAGAGAATATCAGAGGAGGAAAAGGAGTGGTTGATGGGTACGAGGAGTACGAGAATGGCGATGAGGAAAAAGGATGTTGGGGTTGTAGAGATCGCCATTTGTAGGTGAGAAGATGGAGGAGTTAGATGCAGGAAAAAAGGGTTTGAGTGTAGTAAGCGGAAGACTTGGGAGAGGACTAGAGATCGGGTCGGGTCTCTCTGACTAGGATGAAGTGTGTTGTAAGAGAAGCCAATATATTTGTGACACGCGGCAAGGGTAGGGTCCTGAATTATAAAAAAAAGTACTAGCCTTGATGCTTCATGAAATTGCATTGCGAAAATCCAGTACGGCGTAGAAAATTTTCAAGAATTTAAACTCTTAATTTCTTTACGATTACAGTGGTGTTTGGACGTCAAGTTTGATACACAACTTTGTCTCCAAAAGAAAAAACTTTAAATACTTTGGATCAGGGATACAAGGAAATAGGGAGGTTGATTAGCATGTCACACATTGTATCGGAGTAGGGTGAATGAAATAGAGATTCACATTCGATGTCCTGTGTGATAAAATATGCCACTCAAACTTAAAAGATAAGTTCTACAAAGTGATGGTTAGACCAAGTATGTTGTGTGGGGCAATTGTTGGCTAATGAAGAACTCTCATGTCCAGAAGATGAAAGTAACTCAAATGAGAATGTTGAGATGGATGTGCGAGCATTACGGTTTAGATAAAATTAGGAATGAAGAAATTCATGAAAAGGTGGGAGTGTCCCCATGGATATTAAGATTGTATGGGTCGAAAAATCTGACTAAGAAAATTCAGCACAAAGAGGTATTATCAGAAGTAATTTGGCCGAGGTCGACCAGTGATTAATGGAACTCACCGCCGAGCAGTCGATTACAGCCGAGGTCAAGTGTCAAGAGCAACAGTAACGACTAGTTTTGTAATAGGATCTTTCCATTGAATATTCTCTGTACTTGTACTCTTAGGGTTGTTTAGGGGTATGTCTCATATAAATAGAAAGAGAGATAAGGTGAAAGGCATGTAATATTTTTTTATAAGAACTCTCTTGAAAAGTAGACTCTCTAGATAAATGCAAAGATCGCCTTCCTAAAGAGATTCATCTTTTTGGATTATTCCCATCAGAACCGAGAAAGCCTTAAATATTCTCATAGTTACTTGTCATTCATCATTGTCAGAAAGAAGAATCTTCCATCTCATTAAATATTGGGTGAATCATTTTCTTTATTTACATTTAGTGCAATTTATTGTCATTTAATGTTTGATATTCCTATCACATTATTAAATTTGAAACATTAAATACACGTTGTATTAAATCTGTCCCGACACTGTTCTACATCATCCACGTAGGTTGATTATAAATCTGAAGTTATTATCTTTAACTAGGTTTAACCTCTCAAATATTAGATTAATTAGTTTAACTAAAGATTCACATTTTTTGGTCAAATAATTTGGCGACGTCTATGGGGATTTCTTAGTCAAAGTTTTAGTTTCTTCCAGATCTATAACTAAAAGAAACGCAAAACCATATACTTCCTTGTGCATACAGATCTGACATGACAGGTAACAAAGCAGAAAGGATGAAGGTGGTAGCCGATCTCACCACCAACCTCTTAAACACCATCAACGAGATCTCCGAAATAGAGGGTGAGGACTTAACACCAAATGCCTCTCCCAAGCGGAGTGGCTCACCCCTTCCTCGAGGTAGTATCACAACTTCTCACGGTAAAGAAGCCTCCAGGTCCACAACGGAAGAGGCATCATCGACGGTGAAGAAGCTGCTCGAAGCCTGGCTGACAAACACGTTGACCAGCATCCTCGACAAACCCGCTCAAAAGGCGATCAGAGAAAACACAAGGACATGCGTTACACCAATCACAGTCGAGCAGCACGACCATCCCGTAGCAGGTAACGCTCATAATGTTAATAATGTAGGTAACGACACCATGGCAACCATTTTAAGGAAGATGGAAGAAATGGAAAATGAAAACAAAATGCTCCGAGACCAAATGAAAGAGCATCAAGAAAGGGTAGACAAAATACCGGGCGCCCCAAAACTCTTACCAAAAAAAGGCGTCGATCAATTTGTTGAGCAGCAGTACAGTGATGAAGCCGCACCACTTTCCATACCTAAAACCTTCCAAATTTTGCCGTACCTGAAAATATACGACGGTACGACAGACCCTGAGGATCAAGTGACTCACTATGTCACCGCTGTAAAAGGCAAAGACCTCGCTGAAGAGCAAGTATCCTCCATCTTATTGAAAAAGTTTGGTGAAACCCTCACCAGGGGTGCATTAACCGGGTATTCACAGTTGCATGCGCGCTCCATTGATACATTCAAAGAGATGGCCGACAAGTCCGTAACGACCCATGCCGGAGCTAAGAAGGCAGAGGCGAGAGTGAATGACATATTTGCCATCAAACAGTCATCCGGTGAAGGACTGAGGGACTTCCTCGCTCGATTCAACCGTGTAAGGATTACCTTACCGAATGTATCGGAAGGAATGGTTGTACCAGCTTTCTAGAATTTGTTGAACAAAAGCGGTTCAAGGGCGAACAGAAAGTTGTTGAGTCGGCTCATGAAAAATCCCCCGACCACTTGGGAAGAAATACACAATGCCTATTGCGCCAAAGTCCGAGCTGACGAAGATGACCTAAACGAGCCAACCCAACAGTTAAGCTCAGTACAAGTCGAGTCCAGAAAAATCGGAGAAACGACAACAGAAGAGATCTTGTAGGTCCACGACCCAACTGAGAAAGACATCAACCGTATTTCAGAGGTGCCATCATGCCGCCTTCCCGCCACGACGAAGGCCCATCTAGGCCAAGAACAGGGACTCACCAAAGTGAGAGATTTATGCCTCCCTTACTATATGCTCACAATTTCTGTGTTTCTCCCTCAGAAATAGACTATACATTGGAGAAGCTCGGCCCAAATGTGAAGCGGCCGCAGAAGATGAGGTCCGGCCCAAACATCAGGAAGTCAAACGCCCTCTGCGAATTCCACCAGCAACGAGGTCATAAAATCGAGGACCGCATCGCTCTAAGGCAAGAGGTCGTGAACATGCTTCACCAAGGGCACTTGAAAGAGTTTTTAAGCGACTGAGGAAGGGCCAACTTTGCTCGAGGACGCGAACAGCACCAGAGCCCACCAAAACCACCTTCTCCAACTCTAACCATTCAAATGACCATCGGAGGGTCGGAGGGGGCGATGACGCATCAACCAACAACATAAAATTCACAACCACCCACAAACTCACAGTCGATCACTCATGAACAGTACGACGAATTCGAAGAAAGTATTATCTTTGATAAGTCAGATACCCATGGTTCGGTTTTTCCTCTCTATGATGCTCTTGTTATCACTTTACGCGTATTAGATACAGATGTGAGATGTATTATGGTGGAAGATGGGAGCGGCGCGTGCATTATCCACCCTCGAGTACTTGCACAGATGAAAACTCGAGGATAAGATAGTGACACGCTGCATCACACTAACTGATTTTAACAATGTAGTTGAACGGACATCTCGAGAAATCACATTCCCCGTCCTGGCCAGCAGCATCACTCTAGAAACCACATTCCACATCATGGACCAGGACACGGCGTACAACGCCATAATAGTTCGACCTTGGATACACGTCATGAAGGCCATCCCCTCCAGCTTGTACCAAGTCATCAAATTTCCCACCCCATGGGGAGTATTCAGCATCCAAGGGGAACAACGCACTTCCCGAGAATGTTATCACATTTCCCCAGTATTGTACATACACCCAAGAATTAAGGGTAAAGCCAAAGAGGATAACAATTAACACGGTCAAGGTCGAGCGATGACGAAGGGAAGGACGTCATCAAAGACCCCAAAATCATAGAGGTCACGGGATCAACCGTAGAAGATGTCGACCCCGTCCAACTCGATGATAACGACCATAGCAAGAAAGCCTACATCGGCCACAAACTTCAGGAACTAGGTAAATTCCGTCATTTCTTAACTAATAATGTAGACTTATTTTCCTTTTCCCATGCAGACATGCCAGGTGTCCTGAAGGAGATAGCGACACACAAGTTGAACATCGATCTATTTTGCCCGTCGGTAAGGCAAGTTAGGAGGAAGTTCAATTCTGTAATAAACGATGCAGTCCGCGAAGAGGTTGGAAAGATGCTGGAAAAAGGCTCCATCAAAGAATCAAAATACCCCCAATAGGTCGCCAACATAGTCATGGTGAAAAATAAAAATGAAAAATGGCGGATGTGCGTAGACTTCACAGATTTGAACAAATCATGCCCGAAAGACTCATTCTCGCTGCCCCATATCGACCAGCTCATTGACGTAACAACAGGACACGAGCTGCTACGATTCTTAGACGCATACTCGGGCTACAACCAGATCCTCATGGAAGAGGAAGACCAGGAGAAAACCACCTTCATCACTCACCAAGGAACATATTGCTTTAGGGTGTTGCCTTTCGGCTGAAAAATGCATAGGCAACGTATCAGAGGTTGGTGACAAAGATGTTCAAATACCAACTCGGTAAAACCATGGAGGTCTACATAGACGATATGTTGGTCAATTCCAAAAGTAAAGAGGATCACATCGATCACCTGAAAGAAGCCTTCGATATACTCAGGCGATACAGAATGAAACTGAATCCTGAAAAGCGCTCGTTTGGCGTGACCTCGGGGAAATTCTTAGGCTTCCTAGTATCACAACGAGGCATCGAGGTCGACCCCGATCAACTCAAAGCTATATAGGGGATACTGGAGAACTTAACCAACAAAAAACAAGTTCAGAGGTTGACCGGCCGTATAGCCGCCCTATCAAGATTTATCTCACGGTCGTCCGACAAATGCTACAAGTTCTTCGGCATACTCAAGAAAGATAACGACATCCAATGGACCTCCGAGTTCGTCGACGCCTTGAAGGAGATAAAGGCCTACCTATCATCACCCCCACTGCTCTCCAAAGTAGAACTAGGAGAACGCCTCCTCATCTACCTGGTCGTGTCCGAAGTGGCGGTGAGTGCAGTCCTGGTCCGAGAAAATAAAGGTACGCAATCTCCCATCTATTACATTAGCAAAATCTTAGTCAACGCCGAGACGAGGTATCCCCACCTCAAAAAATTGGCCTTGGCCTTAGTCGTAGCTTCACGAAAGCTTAGACCCTACTTCCAGTGCCACCCCATCTCGGTAGTCATGACTTTTCCCTTGAGAAGTATTTTTCATAAGCCCGAACTGTCGGACAGATTGTCCAAATAGGCCATATAATTAAGCAAACATGATATCACATATCAACCGTGAACGGTGATAAATTCTCAAGTACTTGCCGACTTTGTCGCCGACTTTAGCGCAAAAATAATGTGTGAAGTCGAAAGAGAAGCCACCAACACCTCTCCTCAAATACAGGATATATGGAATTTGTACACAGATGGCACCTCTAATGCACCAGGGTCCGGACTAGGACTCGTACTCGAGGTCCCAACTGGCAAAGTAATCCGCCAGTTCATAAGATTCCCGGACATGACTAACAATGAGGTCGAGTATGAGGCCTTGATTGCATGATTAAGGTTAGCACTCAAGTACGGAGCGAGGCGAATCGTCCTACGCTGTGACTCTCAACTCATCGTCAACCAAGTCACAGGGACTTTCCAGATCAAAGAGCAAAGGTTACAAAAGTATCAGCGCGAGATCTACAAGATCCTGTCCGAATTTGATGAGTGCCAACTCAACTAGATCCCTCGAGCGCAAAATATCAAAGCAGACGGCCTCGCCAAACTAGCGGCGGCCACTAAAAGCATAACCAGAGAAGGAAATATGGCCACCCTCCTCCACTCATCGATCGATCAAATCGAGTTAAGGAATATAAACCTAACTTAGGACTGGCGTAACCGTATTGTTACATACTTGCAGAACGACGTGCTCCCAGAAACCTTCGAATGCAGGCGGCCAGGTACAACGTCATAATCAACGACCTATACAAAAGGACGTACGGAGGCCCCATAGCAAAAGGCTTAGGTCCAAATCAGACACAGCGCATTCTATAATAAGTCCATGAATGCCACTACGGAGCTCATTCTGGCAATCGGGCTCTGGTCAGATGTCTCATACGACCAGGCTACTACTGGCATATCAAAAGAATACTCTCCACCCCATACCATCCCACGAGCAATGGGCAAGCGGAGTCCTCCAACAAATAATACTGAACATCATGAAGAAAAATCTCTAGAACGCCAAGGGGCTATGGCAGGAACTACTGCCGGAACTGCTATGGGCATACTGCACAACGCCAAAAAAAATCATAGGAGAGACACCCTACTCATTAGTCTATGGGACTGATGCAGTAACACCAGTCAAGGTCGGAGAACCAAGTCTTAGATACTCCCATGAGAACGGGTTGAGGATTGACGAAAGCAGAAGGCAGGACCTCGACGAAGCCGAAAAACAGAGAGATATGGCCTACATAAGGATTTCGACCTCGCTCGAATAAACTCACATTCGACCTCGTTCGAACCAATTAAAGTGACATTTGACCTCGTTCGAATTAAGTAGAGTAACATTTAATCTCGCTCGAATTAACTCACATTCGACCTCGTTCGAATTAATTAAAGTCACATTCGACCTCGCTCGAATCAATTAAAATGACATTCAACCTCGTTCGAATTAAGTAAAGTCACATTTGACCTCGTTCGAATCAATTAAGGTGACATTCGACTTCATTCGAATTTATTAAAGTCATATTCGACCTCGTTCGAATTAATCCACACTCGATCATGTTCGAGTTAACATTTACCAACCCGGCCACGACTAAATCCAAAGTTTCTATAGTCAAGGCGACCAAACGATAAGAACATACAAGATGAAATAGAGAATATTCAGAAACAAACAACAAAAATAGCATTCCATATTCAAAAATATATTTTTTACAAAGGATGAACAGACGCCCAGAAGAATGAACACAAAAATTACAAGGGCATACTATTCAGCAGCACCGTCTCCATATCGCCCTCGCCATCAGAGTATGCGTCCTCGTACCAGGCATACTATTCAATCCCGTCCAAATCCTCTTCTCCATCACCATTCCCCGACATAATAGGGTCATAACCACATGCGACCCGAGCTGCACGCGCCTTAGCACGAGCATCCTTAAACTCAGCCTCAAAAACTCTCCCCACCGTCATCAAATACTTGAATATGTCTAGCTCGGTATCGGCATGGATTCACTTCTTATACAAATCCGGCGAAACATCGGGATAAGTAGAAGTGTGAGAGGAGGAAGGTTGATCCAACAACTATGCCTTCTCGGCCTTGAGAGCGCTGATATGATCACTAAGGTTCGAGACTTATTTCTCCAGCCCCCCAATTTGTTCATCAAGCCGTGCTTCCCAGAGCATGGACGTCTCCATATCATTCGCACGTTGGATAAAGCCAAAGGAAACTGGCTTGATGAGTTACCAGCGGTACTATGGGCATACAGAATAACTTCAAAAACAGCCACGGGAAAAACCCCGTTCCCACTTGGATATGGCTTAGAAGCCTTAATACCTGTGGAGATTGGCGAACCAAGCATAAGGTTCGCAACAACCATGGAGGAAGCAAACGACGATGATTGAGGACCAATATGGACCTACTCGAACCACGGAGAGAAGCAGCACTGATACGGATGGCATCTCAAAAACAAATCATAGAGCGTTATTACAACCGTAAAGCTCATGTTAGGTACTTCAAGATTGGGGACTTCGTCCTCAAAAAGGTCTTTCAATCAACGAAAAAAGCAGGTGTAGGAAAGCTAAATCCAAACTGGGAAGGACCCTACAAAATCCGAGGCATAGTAGGGAAGGGCGCCTATGAGTTGGAAGTTATGGACGACAAAGTTCTACCAACAAGCTGGAACGCCATCCACCTAAAGAAGTATTACTTCTAAGGAAAAGAAGTACCCCCGGTCAGGTATCACACATTCGATTTTATTTTGAACATTTAAAATTTTTACTAACCTTTTTTAGATGATAGGCATAAAGCTGACATGTAAAGACGCGAGGAAATAATACAATTCCCGGTCTAGGGTTACACTTTCTGATGGACGTTTTAAAGGGTTAAGAAATCATCATCTAAAAAACTATATACCTTCGAGTCCGGAATGTTTTTCCTTTTTAGGAAAAAAACCACAGGGAAGGAATAATCAAGTGCTCGAGATCTCATTCTTCTAAGCTCAAACACTTGGGGGACTATACAGTATGGAAGGCTAAGACGAAGCAAAGAAGTCTATCAGATTGTCAAAAGCTCGAGCCTGAAGATCCATCTACCCAACGAGACAAGTGGTATGAGCAGAATCGAAAGAGATCAAAAGAGTCATCCAAATACAAAGCCTAATGCAAACATGCGAAAAACCTTCGAACATGTTCAGGTTGAAAGGCAAAATATTAGACACGAGGAAGAAATGTACATCTTTATACTTATTCAAAACTGTTGTAACAAAAATAGTTAGGGTAAAATATCATCATCAGTGTACTCATTCAAAAACTGTTATGATTAAAAACAATTACGAAATCTTTGTACTCATATAGAAAACTGTTATTAAATAAAATAGTTATGGATGAAAGATCAAAATCCTTGTATTTGTTCAGAAAACTGTTATGAAATAAAACAATTACGAATAAGAAAACATTTCCCTCGTACTTATTAGAAAACTATTTCCAACAAAAACAGTTGCGGGTAAAAACCCCAATTCTTATAATAATTGTTACTAATGAAAAACAGTTGCTCCTTTGTAATTACTCGAAAAAACTGTTACATACGAAATACAAGTGTATATCAAATCTGTTAAAAGAAAACAGTTGCAACATGAGTTTTAGACGATAATCAAACACATGTAAAAAGTTGTGAAAGTTCAAACAAAAAAAAAATTTCCTCAGAAACATTCTTAAATATGTGAAAAATTCCTATCACTCTATTGCATTATTACACCTTTATGAAGTTGAGACATATTCTTCATTATGTGTCAATCAAAAAAGGCCCTCTTCCATAAATTATGCCCACTACAAAAAGGCATACATTTAATATGGCACCGTGCCTATTACGAAAATGTACGAGTAATCTAAAGCATTCTATATGCAAAACTCAGAGGTAAAACTAAAACCTCGAAAAATAAAGCATGAAAAAGACTTAAAGAGTGTAACAGAAACTCAACGGAAAACAAAAGTTATACTAGCATTAATATATTAAAACGGCTAAGTATTAACTTATACTTAGCCGTATAGAATTTTTATACATTGAGGTGCCCCTAAGTTGTCATTTGGAGACTTTAAAGGGATCCAAATTTACCCCCGATGGGACTGGGGGTAACCACCAATTGAGACAAAGATATAAAAAAAAAGGGGTGAACCAACTTCTTAAATTTCTTCAGGAGGGGGGTTGACTTCACTAGAAGAAGGAGCAGGAGCAACTAGGGATGAAGAGGCACGAGCAGCAGGAGCCTCACCATCAGGTGAAGAGAGGTTATGACCTTGTTGAGCCTTCTCCATGGCTTCCTTAGTTTTAGCTATTTTAGCACTAAGGTCGAATCCCTCTTAACTCATTTTCGTCAATGTGTCAAGGCGAGAATTCATATACGCCCAGCTCACATCAACAGCAGCCACCTCTTCAAGATCTTCATAATCCCTTTCCCATACTTGAAGCTCAACTTTCAATCTGTCCTTGTCCGCTTCAGCAGCTTCATGAGCGTCCCTTAACGGTACAATCGACTCCTCCAGAGTTTGAACTTTATCTAAAGCATTACGAAGATCCTCTTGAGTACGGTTGAGTGATTGCACGAGCTCGCCTGAGTATTCCTCATTCTGCCCCAGCAAGTTTTTTAAGTCTCTAATCTCCTCTGAGGCACGGGATAGCTGCTCAGCA
>MDKI01126348.1:0-15288 GCA_005239505.1 Nicotiana paniculata
AAATTAGCTAAACAAATTCATAAGAATAAAATCTAAAATAACTTGCATAATTAAACTACAAAGAAGAAAATATGTACAAAGTTGATGTTTTGCCTTTGATCCACACTAATCTCGAATCTCTGTCAATCTCTCCAATTCACCTACACATGAAATCAACTCCATTAAGCACATAACAAGTGTATTTTTATCATTAATACGCATAAAATGTAAGGTATATCACATGTTAAACTATGCAATTTAGTCTCGCATCAATGACCATGTGTCATATCATATTTTATCCTTCTTTTAGTCCCCCTTCTTTCCGGTGACATAACTTTGTGTTACCGGGAAGTTGGTATAAATATTCTTTTGGCGGGAACTGCTATAACTCCCTCTGAAAGCTTCTGACGATTGATAAGATGCACGTCACTCCTCATTTAATGCTCCGAACACGTGTCATCCCACGATCCAGCACAAATTTATTGTCGATTACCGAGGTAATCATGGCCATGAATTTAGCGGCCAAAATTTTAATTTATACACATCAACCTTCTCCCTTACACTTCATAATTTTTCAAGCTTCTGATTTGCACCTTTGTTCTTCATCTTTTCTCTAACTCTCTTCAAACAAAAAACCTTCTCCTCCTTCCATATAATGGCTCCTTCCTCAAAGCATACCAATTCTTCAAAGAACAAGAAAAAGACCGAGGATTCTGTTCCTCCAATAGTGGGATCCATCATCCCTAGAAGTCTTAGTACCACAAAATACTTTTAAGAATAATTCCCTACTGCTAACTCTCGTACATGGGCAGTTAGTAGGTATCCTTCTTCTATTCGTTTTTCCAGCATTCCTGTTGTGAAGGAAGACTGCCGATTCGAATATTATTTCTCCTGATCTATCGGAGCGAGTGACCCTACCCAAAGAGAGTTTTACATATTTTTAAACGTATCCCTTTACTTTGGGTGCATTTTCTTTGAGTAGAGAGCTTGATTATGTGATTATGGAATTTTGCCTCCATTACTAAGTATGTTAGGCACAAGTAAGTCCTTCTGTGTGGAGGACGATCACCTATCTTCGGTGTTTGTGCCAGGAGACCGGAGATGAGCTAACCTTAGCTCGTATGATGCATATCTACTCTCCCAAGATTTTTCGTGGGGGAATGATAAACCTCTGAAAACGTGTCCACCATGCTCTGTTGACTATCATGGATGATGATAATGACCGTGGGTGGATGGAACGGTTTGTTGAAGTTGCCACCAATAATAACATTTCCCAATGGCATCCTTTCTGGCTGCCTGGAATCGCACTCGTAAGATCTTTATTTAACATTTTATTTTACTAAACATTCCTCTATGGCCGTATTGACTCTTCACCTTTCGCATTTTTCAGCAACTCGATGGATCCCTCCAGTGGTGGAAGGTTTGGACTAGTGGGTTCCGAAGATTTTGGATGTTACGATGCCCGAAACTCGATTGTGGAAAGAACTAGCCCCTAAATATGGTTGGAAGGCCAAAAATCATGGTAATTAAAACTCACCTTATTTTAATTTTTTATGTGAAGAACTTGGTTGAACCCTTCTGGCTTGCTCACGAAATTAGGTCTACCTGCGGGCTCTGTTGCTGTCCCCGAAGAGGACGTCTTGGCTGATCCTGCTGATGCGGTGAGGCTTCTTCAGGAAGCGCTTACTCGAATAGGTGTCTCCGGGCCTACTTAGGGCACATATGTTTTACCACGGAGTCCCCGACCAGAGAACAAGCAACCAAAGAGAAGGTGTTCCTCCGCGGCCGGGGAAAAAAATAAGAGGGCAAAGATTTATTCCCCCGAGTCGTCTTCGGAAGTTGTGATCACTGGCCCACCTCCTGAGCCGGTCATAGATACCATGTTGATCAACAATGATGGAGAAGCTAGTGACGATGAGGCTTCTCTATACAGAAGGCAACATTGATCATCAAATCAACAGAATGCTCAATCTGTTGAGTTAGTTACACCAACCGAGGACGACACCTCGACACTTTGGGGGGAGTTTGATGTAGTGGAAAATGCCAATTCCTATTTTTGGGGATGAATCGTTGTTCCTGGTACTACGGGACTGAGTACCGGGTCCTTGCCATTTTTGGTTGGTAAGCATTCAACAACCATCACTGCACTCGATGCAGTTGCTTCACACCCTTCAACTCCATCAGCTTCATCTCCATATTCATCAATAGTAGCAACTTCTACATCACTTCCATCTTCGTCCACTTTTTTACCAGTAATATCCACATCATCTCCACTATCCGCATCCGACCATGAAGAAGATGTTACTATTCCCCAGTTCCTAGTTCATGGGATCTTGGGGCAAAACTATGTTGCCTCTTCCGAAGATCCAAAAAGGAGGAGGAATGTTACTCTTTTGGTCTCTACTGGATGCAATTTGCTATCCCAATCGTTGGAGCTTGCTAATTATATGAAGACTTGGGCTTCAAGGAAATATTGGGAAAAGATTCAGGCACTCTTGGAGAGTGTTTGTTGATCAACGCCATGCACATTTCCGCAACGGTACACTCCATTTTTCCTTTGTTATTTCTACTATTTGTGTATGAACGTATTCTGAGTTCCACCTATCTTGCTTTGCAGGCCAACTTTCTCGCTTTCGAGGGACTTCAGAGGTTGATTCATGAGAAGGAAGAAATTACTTATGCACGGGATTAGCTTTTTGCAGAGCGGGAGCAAAGATTCGCTCACCTCTCGGAACTGGAAGCCAAGGCCACTAAGGCCGTTGTATTAGAAGCTCGTTTGGAGCAAAGTGAGTGTCACACCTACTTTTTCCAAGGAATAGGGAGCTTCTCCAATTAAAGTGACATTAATAAAAATGATATTATTTACTTAATTAGAGTCGCCACTTGGGATAATTATTATGGTGTACCAAGTAACCGGTTTATTTTAAAATCCCAAATTAAAGAAAGTGACTCTTATTTATGGTCTGTGAACACAAAAGGCTAGGTAAGAAATTATCTTAACTTGGGAGAAGGTGTAGGCACTCCCGTGTTCCGTGGTTTTAGCACGGTCGCTCAACAATTAATAATTGGCCTAATTATCTGATTTATTACATGTTTAAAAGCCTATTGTGCATTCTTATCTATTACCGCCTTTAAATATTATTTAATCGCTTTTAGAATTTATGGAATTTATTTGAACAAGTTGCTATGTCACTCACTCATTTGTTTTTGTACATACTGTGAATTGTGCCACGTGAAACGTACCCGCGATTTGCAACTTGTATATTTTTATTATTATTTGAATGTAACAACCCGGTAGGTCATTTTGAGAGTTAGCACCTCGATCCCCTAATAACTGCTTTCCCCATGTCTATTTCTACTTTTGGGACTTGTCAGAACGTTGAGTGGTGAAATTCGGAGAGTTTTTGGACACATAGTCCTTATATTTGAGTTTAAGCTTTAGAAATCGGATCGTAGTTGGAATTGTGGGAATACGGGTCCGGAATGGGATTCCGTCGACTCCGTTAGCTCCGTTAAGTGATTTCGGAGTTAGGAGCGTGTCCGGAATGTGCTTTCGAGGTCTGTAGTAGATTTAGACTTGAATTGACAAAAGTTAGAATTTTGGCGATTTCGACCAATAGGTGAAATTTTGATATCGGGCTTGGAATGGAATTCTGAGAGTGGCTATAGGTTTGTCGTGTCAGTTCTAACCCGTGTGTAATATTTGAGGTCATTCGGACTAGTTTTGATGTGTTTCGGCATCGGTTGTAGAGTTTGAAAATTTCATAGGTTCTTATGCTTGAATCCATGTATAATTGGTGATTTTGGTGTTATGTGATGTGTTTTGGAGGCTCGACTAAGTTTGTATAAGGTATTGGGACTGGTTGGTAAGTTTGGTTGAGTTTCCGGGGGCCTCGGGAATGTTTCGAATGCTCAACGGGTGATTTTTGGAACTTGGAAACAACTGAACCATTGCAGGTTCTGGTGTCTCGCACCTGCGATGGATTTTCCGCAGGTCCGGACACGTAGGTGCGGAAGAGGGGATCGCAGGTGCGGGCTTGGTCAAGTCAACCAGTTCTCACAAGTGCGGTTGGGGTTCCGTAGGGCAGAGTCGCAGATGCAGCCCAGTGGCCGCAGGTACGGTCCAAGGGGCGCAGGTGCGGAATCGCTGGGCATGTTATATCAAATTTGAGGGCTTGATATTCATATCTTCTAAAAATGATTTGGAGCTCGGGTGCAGGCGATTTGGAGTGGGTTTTGAGGAAAAGCTTCATAGGTAACAATTCCTAACCTTATTTCCTTTGTATATCATTAATCTATAGCAATTTCTTCGATGTAATCAAGGAATTTGGGTGAAAAATCATCAAAATGGGAAGAAGTTTCCCCAATTATAAATCCGAAAATTTAATAAGATTTTGACGTCGATTTTCGATGATTCTTGTTCGGGTGAGTTCGTGAGTTAATGGGTGTTCTAAATTTGTAACCTTCACTCGATTCCGAGACGTGGGCTCGGGGAACTTTTTGGGTGATTTTCCTAATTTCACGTATTAGCCTCGAACTTATTAGCTATTTTGATTCCTTAAAGCGATATTTACATTATGCAATCGAATTGAATAGATTTGGGCCATTTGGATTCGGATACTCGTGGCAAGAGCGTGGTTTTGAGTTGAGTAGCGTAGTCGAGGTAAGTGGCTTGCCTAACCCTGTGTTGGGGACTTCCCCTTAGGCTATTTTAATATTGTCTTATGTTGTGTGGGCGTCGTGTACATGAGGTGACGAGTACGTACACGGGTCATTGTTGCTAAAACTCCATTTTTTCCTCCATGACTTAAATCATTTCATTCCTATTTCACTGTCTCATGTATTGGCTATGTAGTTTAGATTAGGAAGTAGCATGTCTACCTGTTTTACTTGAACTTCCCCTAGTTATTACTATGTGTACCATGTTTAGGTAGTTTTATCCCTATTTTTTCCTTTGATTTTTCCTAAACTGTTTTAAATAAAAATTGTACCCGGTATTTGTACTGCATTGCATATTTAAATTGGGACTACGGACGAGATTCCGGGAGTTTCCCCCCTGTACTACATTGCATTGCATATTCAAATTGGGACTACAGACGAGATTCCGGGAGCTTTCCCCCTGTACTACATAGCATATTTAAATTGGGACTACGAACGAGATTCCGGGAGCTTTCCCCCTGTACTGCATTGCATATTTAAATTGGGACTACGAACGAGATTCCGGGAGCGTTCGCACTGTACTGCATTGCATATTTGTTACTGTGATATATGATGTGCCGAGCCAAGGGCTCCCTGTTATTATTTTATTTTAGCTCATTTTTTCTACTGATTTGCCTTAGCTTATTATATCTCTCTGTTCACATTTTTAAACTGTTTTTACTATAAAAATTCAGTAGAGCCTTAACCTGACCTCGTCACTACTTGACTGGGGTTAGTCTTTGCACTTACTGGGTACCAATTTGTGGTGTAATCATGCCCTTCCCTGCACATATTTTTCGAGTGCAGATCCAGGTACCAGCGCTCAGTTTCGTGGCTAGGGGTCCGAGCAACAACTTTTAGGAGACCGAAAGGTAATTCAGCCGCGTCCGTAGAGTCCTTCAAGTCACCTTCCACTCTAGATTTAGATAGATTTGACATGTAAATTCCCTCTTGTTGTATAGAGCTATTTTGGGACAGAGCTTGTGACTAAAGTGATATTTCGGGTTTTTGGGAAATTGTATTTTGTATGTACCAAGTGGAGATGTTTCATTTGTAGACTCACTTATTTCTGTCTTTACTTCATTGCTTCTATTTAATATCTGTTCCGCAATTAGGCTTACATAGTCGTGACAAGGTGGTATCAGAGCGTCTAGGTTCATAAGAGTCACAAGTCACAAGCCGGTTTATTAGAGTCTCACAGATCGGTGCGGAGACATCCATATCTATCTTTGGGAGGCTATGTAACTGTTAGGAACAATCATATTTCTTTGATTTCCTTGTCGCGCGATTTACTAACATCAAAAATTCTAAAATTCTATTATATTCTTTCCCACAGATGGTGAGGACCCGTACTGGGAGGACCGATGACCAGGCACCCGAGCCCCCTGCCAGAGGCCGAGGCCGGGGTAGAAGACGACCACGCAGTGCAGCCCGAGCACCGGCGAGAGCAGTGACAGAGGATCCTATGGCAGCCCCAGCTGGAGAGCCGGACATGAGGTCCCTATTGCCGCTCCAGCCTTGCAGGAGACTTTAGCTCTGTTCATGAGCATGTTCAGTACTCTAGCTCAGGCTGGACTACTTCCGATATCTCCCGCTATATGTCAGGCCGGGGGAGGGGCACAGACTCCCACAGCCTGCACTCCTGAGCAGAGGGGCCAGGTTGATCAGGCCCTGGAGTATATTCCTATGCCCCCAACGGCTCTAGTTCAGCATGATGCTAGGGCAACTGCTTCTGAGGCTGAGCAGCTCAGACTTGAGAGGTACAATAAGCACCACCCACCTACTTTCAGCGGACTAGCTTCAGATGACGCTCTGGGATTTCTTGAGGAGTGTCACCGTATTCTCTGCACTATGGGCATTGTGGAGACCAATGGGCTTTCTTTCACTGCTTTCCAGCTAAGAGGAGCGGCATATCAGTGGTGGCGGGCCTATGAGCTGAGTAGTCCAAACGAGGCAGCCTCACTCACTTGGACTCGGTTTTCAGAGATGTTTCTTCGAGAGTATGTCCCACAAAGCCTCAAGGATACTTGGCACGTGGAGTTCGAGTAGTTGCGCTAGGGTGTTATGACTGTCTTGAAGTATGCATCCCATTTCAGTGATTTAACTCGGCATGCACCAGCCTTGGTTGCCATAGTCATAGAGCGGGTTCACCGCTTCATTGAGGGACTCCATCCTAGTATCCGGACCAGTATGGCCAGAGAGTTAGAGATGGATATCACTTACCAGCAGGCAGTGAGTATCACCAGGAGAGTAGAGGGCATGTTCGCCCGGGACAGAGAAAATAGAGAGGCCAAGAGTCTCGAGAGACTGGCCATTTTTTTAGGAGCTCGTGCACCAGCAGCACGCCACGGTAGGGGCTTTGTGGGTCGCCCTGTTCATTCAGCCCTTCCAGCAACCAGCGGTATTCCAGCTCCTCCTAGACCTCAGGAGTTCTATTATGCACTGCCAGTATCCAGTGTGCCTCCAGTTTGAGGTGCTATTTCCGGCCAACCCAGCAGGCCAACTCCTGTTCAGTCTCAGCCACAGCATCCTCCGAGGGGTTGTTTTGAGTGTGGTGACACTCGTCACTTGATTAAAGATTTCCCAGGTCCAGGAGGGGTGCACCTCCACAGTCTTATCAGCCTCCACGTGCTCCGCGGGGTCCTCCGGCTATTCTTCCAGCCCAGTTGCCACTCCACCTCCTTAGTCAGCTCGAGGTGGGGGTCGGGGAGGTAGAGGTCTCCCTAAAGGGGGAGGCCAGGCTAGATACTATGCCCTTCCAGCCCGTTCCGAGGCCGTTGCTTCAGACTCAGTCATCACAAGTATTGTCCCTGTCTGCCATAGGGATGCATCAGTGTTATTTGATCCAGGCTCTACGTATTCATATGCTCCTCATTTGGGGATATCTCGGGATTCTTTGAGTTCCCCTGTTTATGTATCTACTCCTGTGGGAGACTTTCTAGTTGTGGACTGCATATATCGGTCGTGTTTGATTTCTCTTAGTGGTTTTGAGACCAGGGCTGATTTATTATTACTCAAGATGGTAGATTTCGATGTTATCTTGGGCATGGATTAGTTGTCGCCCCATTTTTCTATTCTTGATTGTCACGCTAAGATCGTGACGCTGGCTATGCCAGGCTTGCCGATACTAGAGTGGAGAGGTACCTTAGAGTATATTCCCCGCAGGGTCATTTCATTTCTTAAGGCTTAGCGGATGGTTGGGAAGGGGTGTGATGCGTACTTGGCCTATGTGAGAGATGTCAGCGTTGATGCCCCTCCAGTTGAGTCATTCCAGTAGTGAGGGACTTTCCTGATGTATTCCCAGCTGATCTTCCGGGTATGTCGCCCGACAGAGATATTGATTTCGGCATTGATTTATTGCCGGGCACTCAGCCTATTTCTATCCCTCCTTACTGTATGGCTCCTCCTGAGTTGAAGGAGTTAAAGAATCAGTTACAGGAGTTGCTTGATAAGGGTTTTATCAGACCCAGCGTATCACCTTGGGGTGCTCCAGTATTATTTGTGAAGAAAAATGATGGTTCTATGTGTATGTGTATTGATTATCGGCAGTTGAACAAGGTCACCGTGAAGAACCGGTATCCTTTGCCTCACATTGATGATTTACTCGACCAGCTACAGGGTTCCAAGGTATTCTCCAAGATTGACTTGCGTTCTAGCTATCATCAGTTGAAGATTCGGGAGCCGGATATCCCGAAGACTGTCTTCGGGACCACATATGGCCACTATGAGTTTCTTGTTATGTCATTTGGGCTGACCAATGCCCCAACCACTTTTATGCATCGATGCACAGTGTGTTCCGACCTTATCTTGATTCCTTCTTCATTGTGTTTATTGACGACATCTTGGTGTATTCCCGATCACGGGAAGATCATGAGCATCATTTGAGGACTGTGCTTCAGACTTTGAGGGAGAAGATATTGTATGCAAAATTCTCTAAATGTGAGTTCTGGCTTGACTCAGTGGCATTCTTGGGCCATATAGTGTCTTGGGATGGAATCAAGGTGGATCCGACGAAGGTGGAGGCGGTGCAGAGTTGGCCTAGACCATCATCAGCTACGGAGATCCGCAGTTTCCTTGGTTTGGCTGGGTACTATCGTCGTTTTGTGGAGGGATTTTCATCCATTGCAGCACCGATGACCAGGTTGAATCAAAAGGGTGCTCCTTTCAGGTGGACTGAGGAGTGTGAGGAGAGATTTCAGAAGCTCAAGACAACCCTGATTTCAGCTCCAATGTTAGTATTGCCTTCGGGTTCAGGGTCCTATACCGTCTATTGTGATGCTTCGAGGATTGGCCTCGGAGCGGTGTTGATGCAGGACGGTAGGGTGATTGCCTACGCGTCAAGATAGTTGAAGGTACATGAGAAAACTATCCAGTTCATGATCTTGAGTTAGCAGCGATTGTTCACGCCCTGAAGATATGGCGTCATTATTTATACGGTGTTCCTTGTGAGATTTTTACTTATCACAGGAGTTTGCAGCACATAATTAAGCAGAAGGACCTCAATTTGCACTAGCGGAGATGGTTGGAGTTGCTAAAGGACTATGACATCACTATATTATACCACCCAGGGAAGGCTAATGTGGTGGCCGACGCCTTGAGTCGCCGGGCGGAGAGTTTGGGGAGTTTGGCATATCTTCCGACAGTTGTGAGGCCCTTGGCCTTAGATATTCAGTCCTTAGCCAATCAGTTCGTGAGGTTTAATCTTTCAGAGCCTTGCTAGGTTTTAGCTTGTGTGGTGGCTCGGTCTTCTCTTTATGACCGCATTCGAGAGTGCCAGTAAGATGATCCCCACCTCCTGGTTCTTTAGGACAGGGTTCGACGAGGTGTTGCCAGGGATGTGACTATAAGAGATGACAGTGTAATGAGGATGCAGGATCGAATCTGTGTGCCCAATGTGGATGGGCTTCGGGAGTTGATTCTTGAGGAGGCCCATAGCTCGCGGTATTCCATTCATCTGGGTACCACGAAGATGTACCAGGATCTGAGACAACACTATTAGTGGAGAAGGATGAAGAAGGATATAGTGGAGTTTGTGGCCAAGTGTCTCAACTGTCAGCAAGTCAAGTATGAGCATTAGAGACCGGGAGGGTTGCTTCAACAGATTGAGCTTCCAGAGTAGAAGTGGGAGCGAATCACCATGGACTTCGTGGTTGGACTTCCTCGGACTTTGAAGAAGTTTGATGCTATTTGGGTGATTCTGGATCGGCTGACCAAGTCAGCCCATTTCATTTTGGTGTTGACTACATACTCCTCCGAGAGGTTGGTAGAGATTTATATCAGGGATATTTTTCGCCTCCATGGTGTTCCAGTATCTATCATTTCAGACAGAGGTACACAGTTCACTTCGCAGTTCTGGAGAGTCGTTCAGCAGGAGCTAGGCACCAGGGTAGAGTTGAGTACAACCTTTCACCCTCAGACGGACGGGCAGTCCGAGCGCATGATTCAGATTCTTGAGGATATGCTCCGTGCCTGTGTGATGGACTTTGGAGGGTCATGGGACCAATACTTTCCACTTGCAGAGTCTGCTTATAATAACAATTACTAGTCCAACATTCAGATGGCGCCGTATGAAGCTTTGTATGGTAGACTGTTCCGGTCCCCAGTGGGATGGTTTGAGTCGGGCGAGGACCGATTGTTGGGTACAAATTTGGTCCAGGACGCTCTGGACAAGGTGAAGGTGATTCAGGAGAGACTTCACGCATCTCAGTCCAGGCAGAAGAGTTATGCGGACTGGAAGGTTCGCGATTGGCATTTATGGCTGGTGATCGGGTTTTGCTTCGGGTATCGCCTATGAAGGGCGTCATGAGGTTCGGGAAGAAAGGTAAGATGAGTTCGAGATTTATTGGCCATTTTGAGGTGTTGCGACGTGTTGGGGAAGTTGCTTATGAGCTAGCCCTACCTCCCAACCTAGGAGGAGTTCATCTGGTATTCCATGTCTCCATGCTCCGGAAGTATCACGGTGACCCGACTCACACTTTGGATTTCAGTTCAGTCCTGTTGGACAATGATTTATCATATGTTGAGGAGCCAGTAGCTATATTGGATAGACAGGTCAAAAAGCTCAGGTCAAAGGATATTGCATCAATAAAGGTTCAGTGGAGGGGTCAACCCTGTCGAGGAGGCGACCTGGGAGACCAAGCAGAATATGCGCAGTCAGTACCCTCATCTTTTCAGAGCTTCAGACATGTCTCTATACTCGTTCGAGGACGAACAATTTTCTTAAGAGGGGGAGAATGTAACGACCCTGTAGGTTGTTTTGAGAGTTAGCACCCCGATCCCCTAATAACTGCTTTTCCCATGTCTATTTCTGCTTTTGGGACTTGTCGGGATGTTGAGTGGTGAAATTCAGAGAGTTTTTGGACATATAGTCCTTATATGTGAGTTTAAGCTTTAGAAATCGGACCGTAGTTAGAACTGTGGGAAGATGGGTTCGGAATGGGATTTCGTCGATGCTGTTAGCTCTGTTGGGTGATTTCGTAGTTTGGAGCGTGTCCGGAATGTGCTTTCTAGGTCTGTAGTAGATTTAGGCTTGAATTGGCAAAAGTAGAACTTCGGCGATTTCGGCTGATAGGTGAAATTTTGATATCGGGATCGGAATGGAATTCCGAGAGTGGCCGTAGGTCCGTCGTGTCATTTGTGACCTGTGTGTAAAATTTGAGATCATTCGGACTAGTTTTGATGTGTTTCGGCATCGGTTGTAGATTTTTCAATTGTCATAAGTTCTTAGGCATGAATCCATGTATAATTGGTGATTTTGGTGTTATGTGATGTGTTTTGGAGGCTCGACAAAGTTTGTATAAGGTATTGGGATTGGTTGGTAAGTTTGGTTGAGGTTCCGGGGGCCTCGGGATGTTTCAGATGCTCAATGGGTGATTTTTGGAACTTGGAAACAGCTGAACCATTGCTGGTTTTGGTGTCTCGCACCTACGATGGATTTTCTGTAGGTGCGGACACGCAGGTGCGGAAGAGGGGCTCGCAGGTGCGGGCTTGGTCAATTCAACCAGTTCTCGCATGTGCGGAGCCGCAGATGCGGCCCAGTGACCGCAGGTGCAGCCCCAAGCCTTTTAGTGGGTTTTTGCACATGCGATGGATTTTCCGCAGGTGCAGGACCGCAGGTGCGGTCCAAGAGGCGCATGTGCGGAATCTCTTGGCAGTTTATATCAAATTCGAGGGCTTGAGATTTATATCTTCTAAAAACGATTTGGAGCTCAGGTTTAGGTGATTTGGAGTGGGTTTTGAGGAAAAGCTTCATAGGTAACAATTCCTAACCCTATTTCCTTTGTATATCATTAATCTATAGCAATTTCTTCCATGCAATCAAGGAATTTGGGTGAAAAATCATGAAAATGGGAAGAAGTTTCCCCAATTAGAAATACGAGAATTTAATAAGATTTTGACGTCGATTTTCGATGATTCTTGTTCGAGTGAGTTCGTGAGTGAATGGGTGTTCTAAATTTGTAACCTTAACTCGATTCCGAGACGTGGGCCTGGGGGACTTTTTGGGTGATTTTCCTAATTTCGCATATTAGCCTCGAACTTATATTTACAATATGCAATCGAATTGAATAGATTTGGGCCATTCGGAGTCAGATACTCGTGGCAAGAGCGTGGTTTTGAGTTGAGTAGCGTAGTCTAGGTAAATGGCTTGCCTAATCCTGTGTTGGGGACTTCCCCTTAGGCTATTTTAATACTGTTTTATGTTGTTTGAGGTGACGAGTACGTACACGGTCATTATTGCTAAAACTCTATTTTTCCTTCCATGACTTAAATCATTTAATTCCTATTTCACTGTCTCATGTATTGGCTATGTAGTTTAGATTAGGAAGTAGCATGTCTACCTGTTTTACTTGATATTACTATGTGTACCATGTTTAGGTAGTTTTATCCCTATTTTTTCCTATGATTTTTCCTAAACTGTTTTAAATAAAAATTGTACTCGGTATTTGTACTGCATTGCATATTTAAATTGGGACTACGGACGAGATTCTGGGAGTTTTCCCCTGTACTGCATTGCATATTCAAACTGGGACTACAGACGAGATTCCGGGAGCTTTCCCCTTGTACTGCATAGCATATTTAAATTGGGACTACGGACGAGATTCCGGGAGCTTTCCCACTGTACTACATTGCATATTTAAATTGGGACTACGGGCGAGATTCTGGGAGCTTTCCCCCTGTACTGCATGCATACTTGTTACTGTGATATATGATGTGCTGAGCCAAGGGCTCCCTGTTATTATTTTCTTTTAGCTCATTGTTTCTACTGATTTTCCTTAGCTTATTATATCTCTCTGTTCACATTTTAAAACTATTTTTACTATAAAAATCCAGTAGAGCCTTAACTTGACCTCGTCACTACTTGACTGGGGTTAGGCATGGCACTTACTGGGTACCAATTTGTGGTGTACTCATGCCCTTTCCTGCACATGTTTTTCGTGTGCAGATCCAGGTACCAACACTCAGTTTCGTGGCTAGGGGTCCGAGCAGCAGCTTCTAGGAGACCGAAAGGTAATTCTGCCGCGTCTGCAGAGTCCTTTGAGTCACCTTCCACTCCAGATTTAGATAGATTTTACATGTAAATTCCCTCTTGTTGTATAGAGCTATTTTGGGACAGAGCTTGTGACTAAAGTGATATTCCGGGTTTTAGGAAATTGTATTTTTTACGCACCAAGTGGCGATGTTTCATTTGTCGACTCACTTATTTCCGTCTTTACTTTATTGCTTCTATTTAATATTTGTTCCGCAATTAGACTTACCTAGTCGTAGAGACTAGGTGCCGTCACGATGCCTTTCGGAGGGTAAATCGGGTCGTGACATTGAAGTTATGGTCGAGTCGCATGAAACGCACACCCGAATTGGGGATTATATATCATGATTATGAGACTCGAATCGTACCCATAGTCATGATGATTTATTAATAATCGCTCCTAAAGCAAGCAACGATATTCATAAGTGATCGTTTTCCTAGAATTCAAATCATGTAATGGTCTTATAGTAATGGAAGTTGTCTGGGTTAGGACTGAAATAATCATTAATGGGTAAAAAAAGGCATGTAGTAATTAATTTTAAAGCAAACCAGTTGAGGAATTGTTAAAGAGGACAATGAGAGGCCATGAGTTGTGTTTTAAGAGGATTACTTGATGTTTGATTTAGTTTAGCATAACTTTACAATGATTTTCTAATCTTGTCAATGGGATACTACTATGTGAACTCGGTCAGTTGGGGTTGATTAGGATTTCTCCTTAGGATGTTAAAGTGGGAAAAGATGGGTTGACAGTTGAGCCCAAAATGTGTGGATTTGGGGGAGTAGGAATTCCATCAACTAAACAAGCAAGGCTCGGTTGTATATTTTTTATACTAAGACTGTTGGGCTAACGAAACAGACCCATAACATGAATCTAAGCTTTTTACAAGAAAAAAAACAAACTTCAGAATGGGTCTAAGTAACTAAAGAAAAACTTGCATAATCAACAATTAAACATTTAAGCTTGAATCTTTACATGCTTTCGATAATCATCACCAAACAAATAAAATCAGTTATGCATTACATGACTTTAAACTACAAAATCAAAATTACTATCAATGACTATAATTGAAACTTTACAACATAGCCATTTTCTAGCAATTTCCATTAAACTGCACAATCATGGATTCAAACACATTTCATACACATTTTTAGCATTCAATTCACCCCTTATCGAGTTTCCAATTGTCCCTTTGTGGACTCCAATTATCTCCTATTGTGCAGCTTTAAATGATTCGAAATCAACAAAATAAAACTATTTCGAGGAGTTTGCATGCTTATCAATGACTCAACATTCATAGATAACTTCAGCTCAAACCTTAAACAAAATCAGAATAAACATTCAGAGAAACTTCAGCTCAAACAATTTTAAAAATCAAGTCAAACATGGTCGAAAACACTTAGATCCGGTGCATGATTCATTAGAGAAGGTGCTCACATAGAAAGATCGAACAAGGAAGCCAAAAACTCAATAGGAATTTAATTTCTTTAAACAAATAGTACAAGTTGAAAGGGTATGTGCCTAAATGCTTGAGAAACAATACTCCAAAAAGAAACCAAACGAAGGCAGAAACAATGATGAAGGAAGAAACCAACAAGGGTTGTGGTGGAGTAGTAAGTACTCCTTCATCCTTAAGCAGAGGTCTCGGGTTCGAGTCCCTGGGTATGGAGTCCCCTTTGTTAAGGAGCACTTTACCCCCCAATGTGGGAATTTCCGGTGCGAATTCGAATTTATTGGGGTCCCAATGTGGGTACCGGACACCGGGTGGGAAACCAAAAAAAATGATGAAGGAAGATCGGCAGTGTCATAGCCCAAAATCCGCTAAAGGTCGTGATGGCGCCTAACACCGCTGTCAGGCAAGCCAACAATGATCTATCAACTTACTTACTCATTTTAGTAATTTGAAATCATAGTTTTCATTAATTAAATAGTATCAAATAGAATTTATAGGGTGAATCGTAATATTTACACGAACAACAATGATGAACAACCTGTAGGAACCCCCAAAACCGGTGTCAGCATCGACTAAGGGTGGCAGGTGGGCCGGGCCCGACCCGGGCCCGACCCGGGCCCGCGGGCTAAACGG
>ML309490.1:0-15586 GCA_005239505.1 Nicotiana paniculata
CAATTGATCTCAATCAAAAGTTCACTTCTGCAGAATTTGATAGGCACACTGGTGTTACGAATGGCGAAATGCTTTCTGATGCAACTGAGTATCAACGACTAATTGGTAGGCTGATCTATCTCACCAGCACTAGACCAGACATTGTATTCGCAGTCCAGACTCTCAGTCAATTCATGCAAGAACCAAAAAAGTCTCATTGGGATGCAGCTATGAGAGTTGTCAGATATCTCAAGCACGAGCCAGGGATGGGAATTCTTCTAGGCAAGTCTAATGAAGATAGCTTAACTTGCTTCTGCGATGCTGACTGGGCTAGTTGTCCAAACACACGCAGGTCTGTTACAGGATACTTGATCAAATTTGGTGACTCCCTCATCTCCTGGAAATCAAAGAAACAACATACAGTTTCGAGAAGCTCTGCAGAGGCAGAATACAGAAGTTTGGCAGCAGTGACAGCAGAGGTCGTATGGTTATTGGGGTTGTTTGCTGAGTTAGGGGTGACTATCAAACAACCAGTGCAAATCTACTGTGATAGTAAATCAGCTTTACAAATAGCTGCTAATCCCATCTTCCACGAACGTACCAAACATATAGAGATCGATTGTNTTTAACTATGGTTAAAATTACTCATACATATATCATTGTATTTTTCTCTTTTCTTTGGATAATACAATACACTGATACACTCTTCTCTCACCCTCTCCTCTGTAATTGTTATCGTTTTCCTTCTTCTTCATTCTGCACCATTGAGCATTAGCCATGGTAGAGCTTGATGTGAGCTTGCATGGATGAATCCGAGTTGCATCTAGTGATTATCGAGCTCACACTTTTGCTCCATAGCGTAAAAATTTAACCTTAGGCACACAATGACACTTGTACGAGTTATAAAGCGTTAGTGATGTATATCCATGAAAATTGATTATGATGTAAGTGAATTATAAAATATGTAAACGCACTTGAAACGCATTAAAACTTAACCGAAAATTATGAGAATATTTCAGAGATTATTTCTTGGAGAATTGACAGTTTTCTCGATTCATGTTCGTCTCTCTCTAGAAAGTTGCAAAAAATAATTTGTGCAATAACAAAGCTTCTTCATATTTGTAGCCTTCGTTTGCTAGAAAATCCGCAGAGTAGCTTTGATCACTCCTGGTAAATATCTACAATCTCGATGTACTTTTTTTTTAATTGTCACACCCCTTTTTTACCCCCAAAAGATGTGTATGTTGGATTGTTGTGAGTTAAAGAGTTTTTCTAATTAAAGTAACAATTTTGAAATAGGGATTATTTTATTGCTCAGAGCCGCCACTTGGAATTGATTTTTAGGTGTTCCAAGTCACCTTTTATTTGAATCTCTAATCAAAGGAAGATTTGACTCTCTTTTTATTGGTCCGCGAAAACAAAGCTCGGGTAAGGAATTCTGTTGACCGGGGAGAAGGTATAAGGCATTCCCCGAGTCTCGTGGTTCTAGCACGGTCGCTTTATTGACTTAATCTTGGCTTGAATTAATTCTGAATAAACTATGCTTTATTAGTTTCTATGTTTTACTTGTCTGCCTTTATTTCTTGATTATTAGAAAAATTAAAGAAAATTTTGAATAATAAGATGTCGTAACCACACGACGAAAGCGAACGTGTGATCGAAACGAAATGTATTAATTTTATCATAACAGCGCTACGCAAGCGAATCCACAGTTATGACAGGAATTATTAGCACATTATTACTTCTTTTTAAAAAAAAAAGAAAGTTACTACACTTGACGATTTTTTTTTCTTAAACTTATTAAAAGTTACTATCGCGTTTCGCAAGCGAATCCGCGATTATGAGAAATAACAAGATTATAAATTAACTAAAATCAATGGATAAGGTATGAGATTATTCGATTAATTTATTGAATATTATTAAAGCGTGCCTACTATTTGCCTAGCGTTCCAATTAATAACAAAAAGTGCTTAAACCCCCCTTTTTTTTTTTATATATTACTTATTCGACCAAAAAAGGAACAAAATATGACATCATTGAAAATTATTTTTTAACTAATGCAAGACGTTAAACCCCGGAAAAGCTTATGTTAAACTTCATGATTTTAGGCCACTTATTTTATTTAACAAAAGACAAATTATTGATTTTAAGAAAAAGCTCGCTTACTTCTATTGTCATTGAGCCTACAGATTTTAGTTTGTTTAACCCATGTTGATTAAGAGCCTCAATGACAAATACAACACAAAGTGACAAGTATTCTTCTAATCCCAAATTGCTCATCACAATGATGTCCAAATTAAAATCGTTTTTCGTAAAAAGGAAACTCACATGCTAATTATTATCTTTGCTCTTTCACCTCCTAAATCAATTTATTTCTTAAGGACTAACCTAATATTTCTACTCACGTACACTAACATGGCAACAATCAGACTACAAACTCATTAGTAACATAAACACCTTAAGCATTTGAATCCATTTTCATCATTACAATCGCCACACAATATTAAAAAAAATTAAACAAACTATAATACTTTAATGCTAAAGAGACTAACCATATTATAACATTATTTTTTACTATGATTTAAAGCATCAAAACATTTGAAGCTAGAAGTCTTTCCTAGATGATTATACGTGAACCTTGAAAGTAACTCACATAAAAGATCCTAAACTAAACAAACACGGTTAAAATGAGGTCTTTAATCTTCTCTTAAACTAAGTAAGCTTAACAGAATGTACAATTAAGTACAGAAGCGTAGTATGAGTACATAAACAAATATGTACCCAGTGAGTATCCCGCCTAATCTCGAAGAAATAGTGACGAGAGGTAGACGTGATACTTACTAGGGTCAATATTTTTAAATAACATAATTTAATAGGAACTAGGCAGGCATAACAGTCGTAGAAATCACAAAGATATAAAATATCAAGTATAGTTGTAATTACCTTTGCATGTCAAATTTCACTAGCATATAATGTACTAAATTCCCTTTTTCACATGAAACAGTTTATACAATTACACCAAACTCCCAGTAAATCATATAGCACATAATAGGCCGGAAGCGTACGGCCGAAGCATCGCGAAAATAAATATACACTACCGAGGGTCGAATGGCTCGAACCATAGATGCATCTATTACCCCACTTGCGAATCGAACATGCGACGCGGTTGACATAATAGTAGGGCTATTCCGCTCATGAATCGTACGTGTGACGCGGGTGCCGCATACATACATAAAATTTTCAATATTAAGGAGTTAACATAGATTATACTTTAAGGCAAGAACTTAAGCAATATAATATGGAACACAACTTCCTAATATTCTCATGCCAATTCAAGGACAATACGTAACTCAAAATGCATTTAGGAATATATGTAAGGCACATATAAGCATGCTCGTGAGTCCTAGAACTACCCAACATAACATAGTAGTAGCTACGCACGGACTCTCGTCACTTCGTGCGTGCGTAGCCCCCGCAAATAAGGACATGCAATTATTTATAATCACCTATGGGGACAATTCCCTCTTACAAGGTTAGAAAGGAGACTCACCTTGTGTCGAACCTACTCTCCGGGTCAAGAACACGCCCGAAACTCCAAACTCGTCACCCAAGGACTCGAAACTAGCCAAATGTTACATAAATACATCAATTCATGCTCAAGAGTATGGAATTTCTCTATTTAGTTAACCAATTTAGCCTACTTTGCAATATCTCAAAATACACCCCCAGGCCCACGTGCTCGGATTCCGGAAATTTTCGAAGGAAACACTTACCCATAACCTAAGGATCATTAATATATAGTTTTTGTATGATTCCATGGCAAATTTCTTGGTAATTTTCCAAATTTTCATAAAACCTAAGTTTTCACTCTAACCCATGATTTTTCACTAATTAGGAGGTTAATCTACCTAGGATTTCACGTATTAAACTAATATTAGAGTAGAAATCACTTACCTTTCAGTAGATAGGTGGATTGGCCCTTTCCCAAGCTCCCTAAGTCGATAATGGTGGGAGAAAAAATGGATAAAATGAACCTTTCCCGTGTTTAAAAGAACACACTGCCTTCAGTAATTCTGCACCTTCGGCTCAAGGACCGCACCTGCGGTCTCGCACCTGCGAGCAATAGCACAAAGGCATGGGCTCGCACCTGCGGGCAGGAGTCCGCACCTGCGAGAACTGGGCAGCCCACCTGGGTTTGCACCTGCGAGGCTGGGACTGTAGGAGCAGTCTCGCACCTGCGACTGGGCAACCACACCTGCGGTCACACCAGATCAGGTGGGTTTTTTGCCTCGTTTGGTGCCCGAGAGGCACCTGGTCCCACCTGAGCCCCCGTCCAAATATACCAACAAGTCCCAAATCATAATACGGACTCGCTCGATCCTTCGGAACACCCGCAACAATGCTAAAACTCAAAATCACACCTCAAAACCCCTAGAACCAAACTTAGGAACTTTAAGTTTCTAGAATTCGCTAACAATGCGCCGAACCGACCTATACTACTCGGAATGACACCAAATTTTGCAGGCAAGTCATAAATGACATAAAAAAACTATTCCCGGTCTCGGAATTCCATTCGGACCTCGATAACACCAAAATACGTTCCAAACCAAATTTCAAACTTAAGGAAACTCTAATTTCAATATTGTTCAACTTAAGGAAACTCTAATTTCAATATTGGGCGCTGAAACGTCCCCGGGTCATCCAAACCCCATTTCGAATATACACCCAAGTCCGAAATCAACATACGAAGCTACCAGAACCGTCGAAACTCAATTCTAAGGTCGTTTACTCAAAATGTTGACAAAAGTCAAACTTGGCCTTAAAGGCCAACCTTAGGGAACCAAATGTTCCTATACCACTCTAAACGCTTCCGAATCCCGAACCACCCATCTCCGCAAGTCATAAATCATAATAAGTCGCTACGGGAAATCTCATTTAGGGGAACGGGGTCCTGATACACAAAATGACCGGTCGGATCATTACAAAATGGTTCCGGCAGCCAATAATGCTCAGCACCCACTGGCTGCAACTGCCCACTATAGGTGCTTAAGTAAGCAGCAACACTATATTGTTTATCAACGTAGTTGGTTGGCCCTAAACCAACATGTTGAAAGCACCTCATGGCATGTGAGCACGACATGTGGTAGATGGACCATTTCCCACAAGAGCACAACCTTCTAGATTCATTTATGGTATGTACATTATTCCCCCGGTTTTGATGGATAGCGTTGCGAACTTCAAAAACATTTCTGTCGTGATCATACTGCAAAAATGAATGCCAATGTGCTCGCCGCTTGTATTTCTCAAATCTCTTCATCGGCAGTTGCATAAATTCAACACCCCTTTCCATCAATGGCGTTGCAGCCCTTTCAACAAACCTCTCCGCCATATGCTTGAACGACATCCACACCATGGCAGTGACAGGAAATCCTCTTGCCGACTTCAATAACCCGTTGAAAGATTCTGACACGTTTGTAGTGAGAATTCCCCATATTCTTCCACCATCCGTATGCAAAGTCCACTTGTGAAGCTCGTGTCATATCAACCAATGATAGGCTCTCTCGTATTCCTGCCTGATAGATTCCATGTGCCTCTGGAATTTATGCTCTTGGTAGTTTGTTGCTGCCATCCACATCAAATCATGCAAGTCCTTGTTGGGATGTGCCTTCTGGAAATTGGCCTTTAAGTGCCTCACACAGTAATGGCGGTAGGCATAAGGTTCTTGCCATGCAGGCAAGTTCTCTACATAACTTAAGATACCACTATGCCGATCAGATATTAGACAAATACTGGAATGATGTTTGACAACGTGCTCTTTCAAATGGTTCAAAAACAGTGTCCATGTCTCTTGGCTTTCATTGGCACAAATAGCAAAAGCTAGAGGAAATATTTGTCCATTAACATCTACTGCAATGGCTATCAACAGCTTGATATCATACTTTTCATAGACATGAGTGCCGTCTATGGATATTACCGGCAATGCATAAAACCATCAATTGCTAGTTTAAATGCCCAGAACACGTAATTGAATATATATTCTGGTTTTCCCGGACTCCGCTCAAGCTTCCATTCAACAACCGTCCAGGGGTTAAAGTGTTTCAGTGCGGCCATGTACCTGGGTAGAGATGCAAATGACTTATCCCAGTTACCATAAACAATTTCAAACGCACGTTTGCGCCCGAGAAATGCCTTTTTTTTGGTAATGGTATGACCATATTCCTGGTGGACTGATGCAATGCACTCTTTGATTTTATACCTTATGGACGCTTCAAGGTGTGGAATAAGGACAAGAGAAATAAAATCAATATCCAAGTTGTAGTGATTACTATTGAATGTGTCCATTTCACATCTACGGGTGGGAATGTATTTACCACTTTCCATAGACCTGTGTTCTTCTTGGTCGCACGCAACATCCAATGACAACCCGTAAACCATCTACGACAAATAACCTTGTATACCTCCAGAGTTGACTCCCATACTGTCATCTCACGACACTCTTTTACGTTGTACATTTTTGTCGCCCTGCTTAGGCGCGCTTTATCAGGAAAAAGCATGCACTTTGCCAGCACCGTTGGTCTAGAATCATCCCACATTGCTGTCCGAATTTCATCAAAATCCTTTGTGAGGGCGTCCACATCCGGCATAATTGGAAAATTATCAAGGTAGAGGATCTTCCTTGAATGAAACGACACTTGGGACTCGTACACTCTTGGTCTAACGGGGGGTGGAGCATACTCCCTCGTCAAATCAGGTCCTTCATTCTCTTTCTCCTCATCACCATTCTCACGAGGGAAGGGTGTGTCGTCTCCGGAATCATCGACATTGTTGTCATAATCACTGTTATCTTCCTCACTCTGTGCATCTGTCAGATCCGATTTAATATGTCATCTTCGGGCAATTGAGTGAGGACAAGTGGTTCAACTTGCTCGTTTTCACTGCACAAACAACAAAATAATAAGCTACTGAAATTAATAAATACTTTCCATATAGCTGTATCACTTCACTTACAAGTCGTAATATGTTGACATTCTATGATGGACATTTTCCTGTTGGTGATGACTTGTAAAATTCATATCTAGTCGGTACCCCCTGTGGAATATATGAGCGTTTATACAAATTCAATACAACAAAAATATACATCATAACACAAAGGAAAATTGAAGTTTACCACTCGTCTTGTGGATTATATAAAGCAGGAGAGAAATTATTTCCTCGCTGCTCATTCACCGGTGGTGATAAGTTTAAATCAAGGCAAACTGTTTCATCCGGAATCTGTCTGGCAAAAACTGCTCCAAAATAACAACCCGATGACTGGGGGTTATCCCTACTATGTGCAACCTCATTATTGGGAACGCCTTCAACCTTGACGTACATTTCCAACATTTTTATTACAAGAAATTTCCGGTATTCATCCGGAGTCCTCAAGAAATCCCTCAAAGTTTCATCATCGTCGATGTTACTCAGCGTAACAAGCAACCTCCTGCGTAGTGACGGAATACAGATATTTTTCGGTTACTTTAAGGTTCACCGAACGTGTCCTCACACTCATTTTATTACATAACAACGATACCAATCTATCGTACTCCATTGTAAGTGACAATTTAACATGACACTGTGGAGATAAACTATAGCTCACAGAGTTATTCGCCACCACAACCTCACTCCCCCAATATAATGAAACCCTTATTTTCGCTCTTCAGACATTATGAAAAAATGTTTGAGAATTTAACAAGAAGAAAAGTTTGAACGGGAGTTAGAATATTTTTTGAATGGATTTTTGTAAAATCCTAACGCCTTTAAATAAGGCAGTGCCTAGCTGGGGGCTGAATTTTTGAGGTATAACGCTCTTTTAGAGGGCGCTATGCACATTTGAATTATTGTTATGTCAGTTAAACACACGAGACTTATTGGTAGGCCCACAAAACAGGTATAACGCGCTTTATAACTGCGCTATACATGTATAGCGCGGTTATTAAAGGCACTATACATATCTGTCATATCAGCCATGCATAGCGCGGTTTATACATGCGTTATACATATATAACACTGTTTTAAATCGCGCTATACTTTAACGGCCAAAACACCGTTAAAGTATAACGTGGTTTAAAATCGCGTTATATATAAAATGGTCACACTTTTTTTGAGACACATTTATGTCACACTTGTCCAAAAAGACCATATTTAGTTCCGAACTCGGTAATTAAGACCACGAATAGTTTAAGGCTGTAACTAATAATTCGTGTCAAGTTTAGGGGGTATTAAAATATTTTGCCAAAAAAATAATCAAAAATCTCGATAATGACCTTAAGAGAATGAGATTTTTATTGTATATTCCACTCTTTGATAAGCTTGATAGCAAGTACTAGTGAGAAGTGAGGAACTGAGGATATCAGTTGGTTGGCAAATAGTTGCACAGCAGCAAGCTGGTAACTGGGTTTCTTGCCACATAAAACACATATGCCCTTTGAATCTTTAGGGCTTTAATTTAGGCTGAGGAGGAGGAAGAAATTGAAGATTCATCAACAACAAATATTCCCAGATGGAATAATCTCAGTTCCTACTTGATTAAGAAATGAGCCAAAAAAAACGCCGTTGCCGGGGATCGAACCCGGGTCACCCGCGTGACAGGCGGGAATACTTACCACTATACTACAACGACCTTACTGTCTATATGCTGTCTATTTTAATTAATTATCAACGAACTTGACAAGCCGTCCCGGAGCCTCGCTTTATTATCCCTTACCCAGTTGGAAAATTGCTTTCGATTCAAAGCATGACAAATCTTTGGCGCCATTCCTACACAAAGCTACTTTCACAGCTTTCTCAAACAAAGTCTTTAAACCCAGGTCTTCAAATCCAAACCCATTTAACCAAAATTGGATTATCTAATGATAGCAAACATAGAAACCATTTAATTAGTCTGTATTCGAAATGTGGCGCTTTTGACTATGCATGGAAACTGCTTGATGAAAGTCCTGAACCAGATTTAGTTTCTTGGTCATCTTTGATTTCTGGGTATGCTAAGAATGGTTTTGGTAAGGATGCTATTTGCGCTTTCTTCAAAATGCATTCATTGGGTCTTAAGTGTAATGAGTTCACTTTTCCTAGTGTGCTTAAAGCATGTTCTATTGAGAAGGAACTTTTCTTGGGTAAGCAGATTCATGGGATTGTTGTGGTCACGGGATTCGAGTCTGATGTTTTCGTAGCGAATACTTTGGTTGTTATGTACGCGAAATGTGGCGAGCTTCTTGATTCTAGGATGTTGTTTGAGGAAATCCCGGAAAGAAATGTTGTTTCTTGGAACGCTTTGTTTTCTTGTTACACACAGAATGATTTTTTCAGCGAGGCGATGTGCATGTTTGGGGATATGATAGTTAGTGGAGTCAGGCCCGATGAATATAGTTTATCCAACATACTGAATGCTTGTACTGGGTTAGGGGATATTGTTCAAGGAAAGAAAATTCATGGGTGTTTGTTGAAGCTTGGCTATGATTCTGATCCTTTCTCATCTAATGCACTCGTTGACATGTATGCTAAAGGGGGAAATCTTAAGGATGCCATTACAGTTTTTGATGAAATTGTGGTACCTGACATTGTTTCGTGGAATGCTATTATTGCTGGTTGTGTTCTTCATGAATGTCACCACCAGGCTATAGATATGTTGAATCAGACGAGAAGGTCAGGAATTTGGCCAAATATGTTCACATTGTCGAGTGCTCTCAAGGCTTGTGCTGCATTGGAGCTCCCTGGATTGGGTCAAGGGTTACACTCTCTTTTGATAAAGAAAGATATCATACTGGATCCGTTTGTGAGTGTTGGCCTTATCGATATGTATTGCAAGTGCGATTTAACCAAGGACGCGAGGTTGATCTATGATCTGATGCCCGGGATAGACTTAATTGCGTTGAATGCTATGATCTCTGGTTACTCACAGAATGAGGCAGACAATGCATGTCTAGACCTTTTTGTTCAGGCATTCACCCAAGGAATTGGATTTGATCAGACAACTTTACTTGCTGTCCTAAACTCTGCTGCTGGCTTGCAGGCTCCTAACGTCTGCAAACAAGTTCATGCACTTTCTGTGAAGTCGGGATTTCAGTGTGACACCTTTGTCATAAACAGTCTTGTTGATTCTTATGGAAAATGTAGCCAGCTGGATGATGCAGCTACAATTTTTGATGAGTGCCCTACTCCGGATTTGCCATCTTTTACCTCTCTCATAACAGCTTATGCTCTACTTGGTCGAGGTGAAGAAGCCATGAAACTATATCTGAAGCTACAGGGCATGGGTCTCAGACCAGACTCATTTGTTTGCAGTTCTCTCCTAAATGCATGTGCAAATCTATCAGCATATGAACAGGGGAAAGAAATACATGCTCATGTGTTGAAGTTTGGGTTCATGTCAGATGTGTTTGCTGGTAACTCTCTAGTTAACATGTATGCTAAGTGTGGAAGTATAGAGGATGCTAACTGTGCTTTCAGTGAGGTTCCTAGAAAAGGTATTGTTTCATGGTCTGCGATGATTGGAGGACTAGCCCAACACGGATATGCGAAAAAGGCACTTCATTTATTTGGTGAGATGCTGAAAGATGGTGTATCTCCCAATCACATAACATTAGTTAGTGTTCTTTATGCATGTAACCATGCTGGGTTAGTTGAAGAAGCCAAGAAGTATTTTGAAACAATGAAAGACTCGTTTGGGATTGAACCAACTCAAGAGCATTATGCATGCATGATTGATGTCCTGGGCCGAGCTGGAAAATTGGATGACGCTATTGATCTCGTAAATAAGATGCCTTTTGAAGCTAATGCATCTGTCTGGGGTGCACTTCTGGGTGCTGCAAGAATTCATAAGAATGTAGAGGTAGGGCAACGTGCTGCTGAGATGCTTTTTAATCTTCAACCAGAGAAATCTGGCACTCATGTTCTTCTTGCAAATATTTATGCATCAGTTGGGTTGTGGGGAGATGTCGCAAAAGTAAGAAGACTGATGAAGGACAGTAGAGTAAAAAAGGAACCTGGTATGAGTTGGATTGAAATTAAAGATAGTATTTACACATTTATAGTGGGAGACAGAAGCCATTCGCGAAGTGATGAAATATATGCCAAACTGGAGGAGTTGGGACAGCTAATGGCTAAAGCTGGTTATGTTCCTATGATAGATACTGATCTCCATGATGTAGAGAGGAAACAAAAGGAGATTCTTCTCTCCTATCACAGCGAGAAACTAGCTGTTGCATTTGGGCTGATTGCTACACCTCCTGGTGCTCCTATTAGAGTGAAGAAGAACCTTCGGATTTGTTTGGACTGCCATACAGCATTCAAATTCATTTGTAAAATCGTCTCTAGGGAGATCATTATTAGAGATATTAACCGGTTTCACCATTTCAAAGATGGCTCTTGTTCATGTGGGGATTACTGGTGATACTTGAAGGTGGACCACTGTCTATTTGGCAAGACCTTGAAGTGGTTGCTGATTTTAATCCAGTCAATCTTCGATGCCCTGTAAGAAAATGCCGACGTTGTATTCCTCTTTTATTTGCTGCCCCTTTTTGGTGTTCTTATCATGCTTAATTATTGTATGATCTCTTCTCCACTTTCTCTGTGATATTAGTCTCTTCTTCTCTGTATTCATTCTGTCTCGTTGCCAAAAGAAGAAACTGACTAATACTTAAATTGAGCATTCTCCGAATGAGTTTCACTATCTTCACCTTAGTAGCTGCTAAAATGCTATGGTTACATCACACATAAAGAATTCTTATTTATAGGATAGATTTTTATTTCCCCCGACTCTCTCTTTCCATTTTCGTTTGGTTTGAGATAGACATACAAGCTGAGAGCTTGTGCTGTTGCAAAGTGGCACTAGCTTACACCAAGAGTCTCTTCATATGTGATCAGAGCAATTGCGTAGCACATTTTTTAAGCATATTAGAGGGGTAGATACAACGAGTTAGAACTTGCCACAGACAAATGTCTGGTATTTAATTGGAGAAGGGTAGAGGGCTGGACCCATTATCCACTAAGTTTCGAACTGTGCGCCAGCTGGCCCTTGGGGATTTCTCATTTATCACAAAAGAAAAAAAGTCAGCACGACTTCCACCTCCTACTATTTTTTGGTATAAAATTTAGGTATTTTTGACTCGTCAAGGACTTCGACCTCCTCTTGCTATCATGTGACAAGTTCCTTCTTTAAGGGAGGCTAGGATGCCTTTAATTTGAATAATTTAATTTCATTCGATTGATTTATTTTCTTTGATGGTTTGTTGCATGTTTACCACTTTTTGACACAACAAGGATCGCACTGTTTGACATTCTCGTTTGCGTGTATTTACAGATGAGTGGTTCAAGAATGAAAGTCGCCGGAAGATTCAAACCTTGTGTGCATATGGGCTGCTTTGATCTTGAAGTCTTTGTTGAAATGAATCAAAGGTCGAGGAAGGCAAGCATCTAGGACCCTTATCAAAATTTCTATCAGCTTAATTCAGATAATCTGCTGATATATTTAGTAACATATGTTGTTCATATGATGTAGTGGCAATGCCCTATCTGTCTCAAGAACTACTCCCTGGAGCATGTGATTATAGACCCATATTTTAATCGGATCACTTCTCAGGTATGGGTAGTTGCTTCTTGTTATCTCACATTGTTTTAACCTTGTTGGTCTCATTTATTATTCACTTCCCAGGTATTGCTCGTGTTGCTTGTGATCTTAACTCTGTTAACCTCATTATTCTTATTTGTGTTTCCTTTTTTGGCTTTTCGGGTGTAGCTGCGAACTTATGGAGAAGAAGTGACTGATATTGAAGTAACACCTAATGGTTCTTGGCGTGCAAAGGCAGAAGGCGACTGAAGGAATCTTGGGGATCTAGGGCGGGGAAACTTACCTGATGGGAATGTCATTGAATCTCAGGATATAGAGCCAAAAACCAAGCCTGGAATTCTTAAGCATGTTAAACAGGAAGGAGGCTCTTAAAGCCACGGTGGACTAAACGTTGGGTTGAAGAAGAACAGAAATGGTTTGTGGGAAATCAGCAAACCTGAAGATATGCGGACATTGCCATACAAAAATAGTGTATGAGAGAATTTTGAAAATCAGATTCAGGATATCATTGCCATGAGCAGCAGTGCCGCTGATAGCGGCAAGGAAGGTGAAGATCCCAGTGTTAATCAGGATGGGGATGTTAACTTTGACATTTCTAACAATGGGTTTGAGCTTGAAACCATATCCCCAAATTTTGGCCCGAGATATTGTTTTAACATTCGTAATCCACCAGCACCCTCAGGAAATGAAGAAGTTATTGTCCTAAGCGATTCGGACAGGAGAAAACGAGCCACTTATCTTCTACATCTGTTCATAGTAACAACCATGCTGATGCACCTACAGTCACTTTTCCTGGTCGACCTAAAGGAATTTCAGGTTCTTGCCATGACAACCATGCAGTTGTTAATGATGGGAATTCATGCCTAGGGTTGTTCAATGCAGACGATGATGAATTTGGGATGGATATGTGGCCTTTGCCAACTGTTAACCGGGGGGGCCCGAGCTTTCAGTTATTTGGTTCAGATACTGATGTCTCAGGTTCTTTAGTAGATATGCAGCATGGTTCTATTAACTGCCTGAGCTCTATCATTATAATATCTCCTATCTTGTCCTGTACAAGTCATTAATATTTCAAAGTTGCAAATTCTTTTCCAGAATCTCAGGTAGTTAGAACATCAGGATTTTGGTGGTCAAGACAAGGTACGAGAAGTTCTTATGCCTCGACTCTGAGTTACTGTTTGTCCTTTTTTACCTGAGATCTCTTGCAGTTCGTTAGTTCTCCATGATTCAGTTTCTGGTAATGATTCCCCTGCCCTGGTATCTGATAGTCGTATTATTTGTGAAGAGTTTCTGCAATCAGAGTAAAACTTTTATGTGCTTTTTCCTCATTTATGAGTTGCTAAGCAAATTCATTATGCTGGTGGAAGTTGTAGTGGATCATACCAACCCATTTGTCCTCGTCTCCCCCTGCGTCACTATTGACTTAATTGTTTCCTATTTGTGATTTATTTCACCGAGCACGTCAAAAATCATTTTATGTTCAGATGGTCTATGTTGTGATTAGATGTGAAGTCCAGTAGTAGGCTGCTCCTATCCCATTGCTTCTTCATGCTCCGTCTCTGTACTCTAATTAAAGCATGAACTTGCAAGGAAATGAATGCACTTAGCCTAAGGTGCAAGGTACATGAAATTTAAGTTTTCTTCGATTTACACGATTTATAGTGTCTGGAACCTGGCTTTATATTAAAGAATTGGAGGAAAAGGAAGAGTTCCATCTGTTTGCAGCTATGTGCAAAAAAATGAAATTCCAGCTCTTCTCCTTCTTTCTGACAGCGCTTTGCTCCCAGGCCACCTTCAGATGGTCATAGCTCAATCGTCCCTATTATTGCTAGTACCTCCTCCTCGTGATTACTGGAATTTAGAGGAAAGACCTTTTTCCCCTTCTGTTCTTGCTGTTCTCAAATTTTGCAGCCAAGCTTCTTGGCTGAAAATTGTTTCACTATTCTGTAGAAGAGCACACACGCCTATCAGCCTTCACAATTTCATAAGGATGTCAATTGCATCTCAGCTTTTTGTGAGCAATCTATTTAGCAGAGTAAGCTTAATCAATGTTAGGGCAGAGGGTCTTGTGGGTATTTGTGTAGTCTGGCTTCTTTGTTCATTTGACATGCTTCTTTCCTTGTTGTCTGACCATAGATAATGGATAAAATGCTGGGGACCTCCATGAAGCTGTTTGTTGTTTTCTAGCCTGTAAGGGAGTATTTTGGGCAAAGAGGTTATCATTTTATCAAAGTATACATAGAACAAAATTCAGAAATTCTTAAGCTTGTCTCCCATAACGTAATCTTTAGCTGTGCCAATAACATGCAAGAATGCTACTGATAAAGATCAATTTCATTAGCAGGTGCTTTCTAGAATATGTCACGACCCAAAATCTATTAAGGTCGTGATGGCGCCGGACCCCACCGTCAGGCAAGGCAATCATTAATTAATTGAAATAATTTCCTGTTTTAACATTTATGAAAATCATTGCTTTTCACTTTATTATATATTAACTAAATAAAATCTGTTAAGTAAAACAATGATTTAAATATTCAATTTTAGCAAATATATCCCAACACATCCCAGAACCCGGTGTCACAAGTGCATGAGCAAATTCTAAGAATTTCACAAATACTACAAGCTTGTCCGAAATACACATTGGATAAGGAATTTGAACTGGAAATAAATACAATATGAGGGAGACTCTGTCAGCTGCGGATCGCCTTCGGATGATGCAGCTCGCCTAAGTCTCCAACCAGCCACGTCGCTATGAAAGTACCTGTGTAATAAAAATGCACAGCAAGTGTAGCATGAGTACGAAAACAACGTGTACTCAGTAAGTCGCCCGCCTAACCTCAGAGAGGTAGTGGCGGGAGGTCGAATTAGACATTCACTAAGGTCCAACAGATTAATTTAACAGAATATGATTAACACGGTAGGCATGTAAAGGTAGTAAAGCAACAAATATATAAGGCACTGAAGTCCAAGTAAATATTGGAAGTAAATAAACAGTTACTACTTTCT